>LOEQ01006021.1:63131-80615 GCA_001685075.1 Bramus lutescens
TGAGTTAGGCCATCTTTATCAGCCTGTACCAGGTGGCTGGCTGGGCTGAGCTAAGTGACCCTGTGCTCGGAATCTTTCGGATGGGATAGGGGAAGGCCACTATCTTCTTGGGGAAACATTCTGCTAGGAAATTCTCATCCCTTTGAGAATAAGGGAGAAGGTCCCACAAAAGTAGACACCCTTAAAATAGGAAAAAAAGTCTTTTCCAAATGCAAATGAGCCAAGGAATATGTTTACAAAGTAATGTAAGATCTCAGTTATCTCAGTAAATGACTTAATTTGCATTATCTGGCTCCTTTACTAGCTCTTGGTTTCTAATTCTAACTCCATTCTGTATTTATAGCACTAAATATTGGGAATATAGGCATCTTGTGGTGTGATCTTAAGAACTAGCTTTTGAGGGAAATAAAAATCTTAGCTGCAGGTTTTACAGTGTAATTATTGTGAGATTTCATGGCACAAACAAGTTGACAAACTGGTCCTGTCATGTCTGAAAAAAATCATCTATCACAGGCTATTATGAATCACTGCATGGTCACCAGTGTCAAAGAGTCCATAATCTCATCAAAGGTAGCTATTTCAGAAGATAGAAAGAACAATTGAGATAGAAATATAACTTATAATAGTTATATTTTTAACCTTAAGCTTTCAAAGTTAAGAAGAAAACTAAAATCTATAGAATGTTTCCTGCTTTTTATCCTAAATTTCAGGAAATTAAAATGTATCATATTTGAGAGAAAGTAAAGGAAAACAGAAAAAAAGACACGACATTTTAAGAATATATTATTAGTTATCTGTACAGGTCTTGTGTTTACAGATGGAAAATGTTATGAAGAGCAATAAAATGCAACTATCAAATTCCACCTTCTTTAAGTCCCTTCCATTTAGTTTACGTGTGCTTTAGATCTGTCTTAATCTCTGGCTCAGCTCTGGTTTGATTAGCTGGTCTATTAGCATGAAACCAAAGGACATGTTGCATAATACTATTCCAACAATTATCTCATTAAAAGGCTGAATTAAATTTCAATGTCTAAAACTGATCTTAGGTATAGCTACCTGCCTTGCATCAGATCTTGGTTAACTGCCTGTTGGGGTGGCCAGGGAATTCTTCTGGTAGCAAAATATGGAGTCTGCAGGTGGGGTATGTCCCCTGTTGCATCAACCAAGGTCTAACGCACTAAGGAGCAAAACGATTCAAGTCAGAGTTTCAAATTTAGCCTAGCAAAGGCAGCTTCCACTCCACACATCAGTCGCCAACCAACATGTTTTCTCTTCTGGTGGTTCTGAAAGCCAAGCCATCTGCTACAACTATAGTTTGCTAAGGTATACATGGCAATAGCAGAGTATTTTCAAGCCAGTATCAAATTTGGTCACACCTATTTTAAAAAATGACTAGTAGTTCTTCGTAGGAGAAGATAAGGATATTGACAAGGATATTGGAGAAGTTTGCTATGTTCATTCTTTGGTTGATTTTATTTATATTTTTTCACTTATACTTAACTAAACAAATAACAACTAGGCATATGAAAATTACCAATTCCTTGATGGGGCTCTAAAGCTGAACTCCCCTGGATGAACAGTCTCTTCAGATTGTTTTCTGCAGGGAAACAGTAATCCTGAACTGTGAACTATCTGTTATGTTTTGTAAGTATTGACTCTAAAACTAGGTATTTTTGATGTATGAATAATGGAGAGGCAAATAAGATAACAGGATTAAAAGTGTAGGGACTATATTTGAGGTCTAATAACTAACCTTGAAGAATAAACTGAATGAATTATGTATTTCCTTTTCACTGGTCAATGGCAAGTAAGTTTTGACAAACATTCTTATTTGTAAAATATTCACACATTAAAATTTCAAAATGGGAAAATTGGGTGGCTAAGTATCATTTTGGAGACTTTATGGGATTAACAATTTTTCAAACCTCTTCAGATCAAAGCAGACGACACACATAATTTTCTATCAGGTACCACATATTTTATCTTTGAAACATGGTTGGAAAAATCAGGCAATTGTTCACTTCCCTAAGAAAACACTTCTTGGCTAAGATTATCTTTTCTCTTGTTGAATCACATTTTTCCCCAGAGGATTTGGACCATACATTGTAATTAGTAACAGTTACACAGCAGCATCACCAGGAGTTAATCCATATAGATAGCAAGAACACAAAAGATATGTCTGCCTCACATTTTTCTAACATTAATCCAAGTCTCAGAACCTTCAGACATAAATATAAGAGGTTAGATTACTAAGACAAGTCAGCTTTAAAATGAGAGGGGCCATTATTACATATGGACAAGAGACACCATAGAATTTACAGCCAGGAAAGGCAAAGAGTCACTTCTGTTACGAGTCCTGTCATTCAATTGCTTTATCAATTAATACTTCTAGTTCTGTTCAAGGGAACTGTATACTGTATACCATTTAATCTCCAGGCTGTCCTTCTGAAAACAGTAGTGCAGCCATGACTGCATACAGTGAAAGATGTAAACATTTCTGTATGGCACTCAGAGAATAAAGTGCAGTGATGGCCAGTGGGGCTGTGAAATGACACTGGATGCTGATACACCTTGTATAAACTTGCTTAGCTGACTGATGCGAAAATACTAACAGGACAAGCTTAAATGTTTACCTGAGAGTGGAATTTGTGAGCACAAGGTAAAACAGAAAGGTTTTCTGGAGACAAATTTTCATGACAGATTACACAGGGCTCCTCTTCTTCCTCTTCATTATCCTAGCCAAAAATAGATATGGTAAAATTTAGGCTCTTTTTTCCCCTCTCAGATCTAAATGTGTTTATAGTGAACAAAATCTGTCTCACCAAGTCCTTGTCTCCTTCCCATGTAGTAGAACCTTGTGGTGACTTGGGGGTCTGGGGAGCACTAGGCTGCGATGAAGTGTGGCTAGGTGATGTACTATTACCATCTGGCGCAGACTTTCCTTCACTCTAAAAATAATGTTTATTTTTAAAAAATTATCCCAAAACAGTATCAACTGACAGATTGAATAAAATAGATTGTATCAAAAATTACCAAAAGGATAAATAATTAAATAATATTCATGATAAATCTTGAAATAAAGTGTTGGTAACATTTGTTAGAGCTACATAAAGCATTAGTTTAAATAAAATAAATCTTTGCAAAAAATTAGAAAAAAGAAACTTGCATTCAGAATTGTTCAAAGCAGTCTTTAGAAAATTCAAAGGGGATCAGTTTTATTCTACTCTGATCTAAAACAATCCCATGTCATTTGTAAATTGAATATGTAGGATTATTTACTGTTAATGAATAATGTCCTATGATTAAGTTATTGATTCTTGACTCTCTAAACATATTATGGCACTATTACAGAAACAAGAATAGAGAATTAAAGTTAGTTGCTGTTGTTTATTGGCTTGTTTGGTTTACCTCAGATTTCTTGGGTTCAATCATTTGAGCAATCTTATAAACAATTTCATCAAATGTAAGTCGAGATACAGACTTCCCATGAGAATCCTTGAGCTGTTGTAAGAAATCTGTAAGCTCCTTCCTGGAAGAAAGGAAGAATAAAGAAGGCTGGTGTTCCCTGCTGCTTTGAGGATGTGCCCTCGAAGGTGAGATTGAAAATCCTGCTCATGTGACACTCAGCAGACAGACTCAACTCAGTAGTTTTGAATCTTGCATGGATTTGAAACCATAATAAAAACTACTAATTGTGTCTAAAAGCTATATTTAATGTGTTTACCAGTGAAAGTTAACTATGTTTATGAAAGTACCATGTGAAAACTGAGTTGATTCATTTACATATTGAGAACTTTATATCTCAAATTTCATTCAGGACTAAAGTATTCCTTTTTAGTAACTATTTTAAAAGTAACTATTTAATAATAACTTTGGCTATTATTTTCTCAGTTTTGTAGTATTTAAATGTTTTACCTTCATAAAACTCAGAGAAAAAATAAAGATTAAATAAAAAAGTAAAGAAAGCATAAGATACATTAATTGCATGATTAAAATAATTAACTTCTAATTATTTTAATCAGTATTTGCCTCTTTAATCCTCCACTGCCACCTATACTTATAATAGGAAGATGTTTGTTTCTTTTGATTTATTCATTTTATAATTATCTATAACTATATAATTTTATTTTTCTATTTATAATTATGAAACTTACTAAAACCATACCCTAATTATATAACAGGATATGATACTTTCAAATAAAAATACAAAGTAAAATTAGACTTATTTCCACGCATACAAGAGCAGAGATTTTAGAATTAACTTTTCTTTTGCTAAAGTCAGACAGTGAAAGCCAGAAAATCATGATTTCTTAACCTGAACTGCGTCCACTCCCAAATAAATCATAAGAATCTCAATAAAATAAAAAAATTGAAACCTGATAACATTGGGCTCAGCATACAATTAATTGAAAATTTACTTTGATGACTTGTTATTACAGCAATTATTATAGCTGGAGGCATTCAAACTGGGTAAGTTTACAGCTACTACTTCCAGCAAATGAGCAGACATAAACTTAAGCACTTATCTTCTCATGCCTTAAGACTAATAAAAAATAAAGTTTACCTAGCATTTCTGTTGAGGACTACGCTTTCTTGGTCAATTTTATTTTACTAAGACCATGGTAAAAAAAATAGTTGTACTTATGGGTGTATGTTAAGTGTTTCATTTCTACAATTAAGGCTATGAAAACTGTAAAAATCAACAACAACAACAACAAAAAACCCCCCCAAAAACCAGTGTAACCACTAAGGAAAAGTCAAAATACCTTGTTTGCTGTGGAAAAGCCATTCTCAGTCTGTCTGTAATCCGTTCCCAGTTTATCATAAGAGGTTCACTGCACAGGCTTGCACTGGGTGACACAGTATCAGCTATAGGCGTTGGCATAGCCCAGGTTATACCAGGCATCTGTAAAGGGCAGAGATATAACCATCAGCTTCAGTTAGTAGGTAACAGCACATGCCAACATAACACTTTGATGCCTCAGAAGAAAAGCAGAATAAAGAGTCATATTGATATCAACATTCTCTTCTGAGTGCTTTTTTTCTCAACAAATAAAATATTTCTAACTTGTTGTTACCTATTTTAAAAGCAGGTTGTTTGCCCTGTAATTACCAGCAAATATAGAAACAGAGTGTATTGTTGAATTTTTAAGAAATAATAGTGGAAAACTGAAAACTACGTAAAATATGCCAACATGGGATTAAATAAAATAAATTATAGCAAATCAATCAAGTTTTTACAAATGGATGTATATGTCTGGTCATAAGAGATACCCTTGGAATATATTTAGGGTTTTTAAAATTAGTTTATAGCATAAAATTTACAGTATGACTCCTTTAATATCAAAATGTTTAATAACTGCATGCATATGAACACACAAAAGCATTTGTAAGTTATATATTAATCTACAAATGGTTATTTTTACTAGGGATTCAACAAGATAATTTTATGCTCAACTGTATATATTTCTTTATCATCTATATTTTTACAACTATTAAATATACTTTTATTATTAGAAAAATAACAAAGATAAAATTTTAAGTTCTATATAAATATGATGATAGTAATAGAAGCGTTTTTGCTAAAAGGCTCAAAAATATCACAGACAATGACACTGTGGAAAGTACAATATATCAAATGAACCTATGACACCAACACCATTTTTTGTGTCTATTTTATGGAAGTCCTTAGAAATATCAAGTGAATTAATATCATCAAGAAAATTTTTAGAGCACTAATTGGGTTACTAAAGCAATTAAACCATGACAATGTTTATTGAAACCTCTATGGGTCACAATGAAAAGTAAGTAACAACTAGCAGTAGTTGGCATCTAACATGATCTCCCTCAGTCTCTAGCTTCCACCAGGAACCTGAAGATGATCTTATTAGGAGGCTAAGAGATTTCAATGTTTTCAATAAAATTCTACTCCGGTCATTACAGAATAATAGCAAGCAAACTACATAAGCAACACAGTTAACATAGTGACAAAATGTGTGGTACTTACAAAATGTTGAGACTTATACACATATTTTTGTAGACAGTTGGCATAGACATAAATGAATCCATCTAACTACATATTTCAAAAAGATTGAGAGCAAGATACAAGAACTATATACTACTGTATATATTCATATGCGGAAATACAGACATACATAAATACACACACACACACACACACACACACACACACACACAAAGTGCCTGAGTTCCTTTATGAGAAAGTCAGAAATAGAAAATTTTTTCACTAATTATATCTGACATTATCATTTCTGGAATTTGCTGCTGTTGTTGTTCTTTTTGTTTTCCTTAAAGTTTAGTCAAGACAACAAAAAATAATTCTAGCTATTCTAAATGTCTTTATTCTCCCTTCTGGTTTGAATAAAACTTATCTGACTAGCTACAATTACAAAAATTGAAAACTTTAGGGTTTTTGTTCCAAGCAGATGCCACTCATTTTATTGGTTACAGATACAGTGGAAACACTCTGGGTGTGTATGTAAGCTTACTAGCTTCATAGTTCACTGTGATTTGTCCTCTTTGCTTTTCTACATAATAGCTATGTCAAAAATAAAAATGCCAATCTATCTCATAGTTTTATTTGTTACAGAAGTAAGACTGCAATTCCAAGGACTTGATAGTATAAAAATACAAATTTTATATTTCAAAACCAAGCTAATGTTATGTAAAACAGGTATTAATTCATTCATCTTTTAATTATCATCATTACCAGCATTACCAAATTATCCTAACAAACAAATGAAGACAAAATTTTTATTCAGGAATCCCATTATATAGTTATAAAGAACTAGTTAATATTATTTCATCAGGAAAACCACTTACCAGGGGCGGTCTAGGTTGTACAGCTGCAGAGATAACTCCAGGGCAAACTGCAGGCATTTGAGGAACAGTAAGTATGGGTCTAAAGAAAGATTCCTTCACAAGGGGTCTTCCTAAGAACTGCTGTATCTAACATACAAAAATAAAAAATTAAATAAAACTCTGTACATATATAGTTTTTTTTTGGCATGGACAATGCTTTAAAGTCAGAACAATTAGGGGTAAAACACTGATTTGAAATTCAGATACAAAGTATATTGGAAGCAATGTGTATATCAGAGTCCTATTTAAATCTATGAGAATTTGAAAAAGCAAAGGAAAAAGATAGAATAGAAAGAACATTAATAAAAAGGATAGAGAATTAAGAGTTTATCACGACCTTCTCTGTACCTGGTTGGATAACTTTGGATGCCAAATTCTTAGACTATAAAATAGGCTTACTAAGTTACATAATGCGATCTCATTAATTAGATGATAGAAAAATAGATAGGTGATAGATACATAGATAGAAATGATAGATGATAGATATATGAATAAATAAAACAAAACAAACCATTTCAACTGTGTTGACATGTTAATAAAATTAATGTGTATGCTAATGTCAAAAAAATATTATAGGCTTAGATGAACCGATCTTTAAGATTCACCCGCAGAAGCTAATTAACAAGATGAACCCTAAGAGAAATATATATATAGATCCCCCTGGGAATGGGAAATAGACAAGATCTCCTGACAAAACTGGGAGCACGGGGGTGGGGAGAGAAGAGTGGGTGAAAGGGGAGGAGGAGCAGAGAAGGGGAGAGGGGAGAAAACTTGAGGGAACAGAATAGACACGATGGGGGAAGGACAGAGACAGAGAGAAAGAAAAGAGATATTTTGATTGAGGGAGCCATTATGGGGCTAGCAAGAAACCTGGCACTAGAGTAATTCCCAGGAATCCACAAAGATGACCCCAGCTAAGACCCTAAGCAATAGAGGAGAGGGTACCCGAACTGACCTTGCCCTATAGACATATTGATAACTATCTTAAATGTCACCACAAAACCTTCATCCAGCAACTGATGGAAACGGGCTGAGACCTGCAGCAGAGCACTTGGCTGAGCTTCCAAAGTCCAGTTAAAAAGTGGGAGGAGCGAGAATATGAGTAAAGAAGACCATGATGGGGACACCCACTGAAACAGTTTACCTGAGCTAGTGGGAGCTCAACCACTCCAGCCAGACAGGGAAAGAACCAGCCTAGGATGAAGCTAGACCTGCTGAATGTGGGTGACAGTTGTATGGCTGGGGCAGACTGCAGGGACACTGGCAGTGGCACCAGGATTTGTCCCTGATGTTTGTACTCACTTTTTGGAACCCATTCTCTCTGGATGGATACCTTGCTCAGCCTGGATATAGTGGGGAGGGCCTTGGACCTTCCCCCAAAGCAATGTGCCTTCCCCTCTCCTGAAGAGTTCATGGTGGATAGGGTGGAGTGAAAGGTGAAGGGAATGGGAGAAAAGGAAAAAGTGGGAACTGGGATTGGTATGTAAAATGAAAAAAGATAGTTTGTTTTCTTTTTAAAAAAATAAAGTGGGGAAAAAGATCCACACTTGGATCTAATAATATAAGAACCTCAAAGGTATAATATGAATGTACAAAGATATAATATCTATAAATCACAAAGGTCTCAGTGAATGTTATACACGTTGAGAAACAATACTCAATAATTTCATTTAAAAATCCTCAAAATTATCCACAGAGAATATATTTGTAAGGAAGGTGCCATTTGATGGAATCAGGACTTTAGCTTTAAAGACAATAGAAGAATAAGTAGGGCTCATAACAACGGATACTCCATCCCAGAGGTCCCTTCAGGGTGTGCTTGTATTTCCAAAGGGATCTTGGCAATTGTTAGTTGGAGATAAACTTTGGTTTGTTTGTTTGTTTGTTTGAGTGTAGAAGAGGACAGGTTTAAGGAACTTTTGCAGTGTGCTAGGTCTAACATGATCATAGATCGGAAACAATAATAATTTGCTAAAGTAGAAAAAGAACATTAACAGAGCTCTAAGTTAGGATCTTAAACAAAGTGAAAAGTTAACGGTGAACTTTATAGTGGACAGACAGGTTGACACTTGATTCTTAATCACTAGGGAACAGACACTGTATGTCTTATAGGTAAAAAAAGGCATTTTGAAACAATTACAATATAAATTCTAACTAGATACTAAATATTAATGTAATCAGTAATTTATAGCTTTATTATTTAAGATAATGATGTTTTGATTATACCTAATAAGAGTTCCTTATCTTTTAGGATATATATCAAAGTATAAATGGATGAAATTATATGATTCCCAGAGTTTGCTTTATAGTAGTCCAGGGAGAAGGACATGATATAAAACAAGACTGTCAACTGTTAATATTGTTGAAGCTGGATTTCAAATTTCCTTAATTTTTACATATATTTATTATGTAAAATCAAGTTACACATGACTATAATATATATGTAACTATATATGAAATTATATATAACTTTCAAGTTTTTGTGAAATTTTAAAATGATGAGTAAGTGGTGGGTACTGAGTCTGTACTGAGGTCCCTTTGAGAACCTCTACTGCCAATTTAACAATAATTCTCTGAGAATAATTATGGACTTTTCCCTTCTTCTGCTTCCTAGCACATCATGAAGTTAACTGCTCTTCCATGCCACAATCTTCTTGCCAACTGGACCCCTCTGACACTGGCCCAAAAGATGTTCTTCTGCCCTTGTTGCTTTGTTAAATACTTCATCACAGTGTCTATAAAACAAAAACAGAAGACTAGAAATCTGTAGTGGGGTCTCACTAATGACGGTTTATAGGATTTTGGTACTTGTTGTGGAAAGAATTTGGAAACATTTGACAAGAAAAATCTAGAATGCTATAAGCAGAGCTTATGGGTCACTTTAGTGAGCATTCAGAAGACCAGAATGCTTATAGTGATGTGAACAGCCATGGAGCACAATAATGAAGTTTCGATACAAATAGGGCTCTACTGAGAACTGGACAACAGACCATTTGCGTTACAGTCTAGCTAAGAAGTGGTCCTTGCCATGCTCAAGAGTGAGTAGTAATAAAGTTTGCAGAGCGTGAATGCCAATACCAAAAGCTATCTGCCCCTAAGTATTTGACCTTTCTTTACTTTCTATATCCAGACTTACATAAAAAATAAAAAAGTATCACCAAATAATAACTTAAAAGTTCATGGAAACTTTATTCCTCAGATTAACGTACTCTAGTCTCTAAAGTACACAGATCAGTACATCTAGTTAAAACTAATGGCTCTTAATAAGTGGAGTAGTGGTGAAAGGGGAAACTGCCCTTACTGTCAAAAACACAGATTAGAAAAGTTAAAGAAAGTATAAGATACAAGGAGAGGGGACTGACTCTCTAGTAAGCTTTCTAGGTAATGTTGTTTTAGTTATATAGTATTAACAGAAGAGAAATGTGAATTCTGAGCATTCATGAGCTATCTCTCACAATGTATGTAAATTCTAGAGGATGAAAACAGCACTTAGACTTCATAGGCCTGATTAAATGACAGACTGAACTGGTCTCAGTCAAATTGTATCAGCATGGATTGGCCACCAGTAGCAACTGGTATTCAAAACATGAACTTAATTCCATTTGAGTACCCACCAAACATACTGCATATTCTGTATTTTACACCTTATCACTTATCAAAATGAAGACAGCAACTTTCCAAAATGCCAGGAATCTTACCAGTATCTCAGGACTTGGTGGTGGTGGGGGAAGTTGGACTGGAGGCAAGGTACTCAAGGCAAACCCTTGCTTCACCTTGTTGATTTGTTCATTGTACTGTGTCTGAGAGAGAAAAACACGTTTTATTTTTTAGACCACCACTTTATAGAAACAGCATATAGCAGTGTTTGATTTGAATAATCCAACATAACCTAGCATTTCTCAACCCACTAACAGAAAAATATAACAATTTCTGACATAAAAATAATTCTATAGGCTTTCATGCCCACATTTAAATAGCTGTGTTTCAATGGTTTATTGGTAAAATACAGTGACATAATTCACTTGCTTATTGTAACTCCTCTGTTTTTCCAATGTTTCCAGTTTCCAAATAGAAGCCACTGATTCAGAGAGAGTATAGGATCAAAAGAGTTTAATACCTATAAGAAACACAATGGCTAATAGGAAAATAAACACATTTTAACAAAGAACTGAATATATTGTCAATGTTCATTTTTTAAAGTAAAAGGAAAATGTTTGAAAAAGGTTAATTATATATTCATAATTTTATCAATCCAAAAATACTACATATCTTGCTTGTTCCAATTCTATAAATGTTTTTGTTCTCTTGGAGTTTGGGAGTAGGAAAGGGGAGGATAGAAAAGAGAGAGGGAGAAAAGAAAAAAGAGGGAGAGAGGAGAGGAACGAGTTTTCTTCGGGAAATTTTAATGTTTTCAATACTTTTTGGCATTATTCCCAACAAAGTTTTCTTTGTTCATTTTAGGAAACAACCCATAAGAACTGGATAAGAAAACCTTATTTAAATGTAGTGATTTCCATGCAAGAAATAGGCTTCTGAGGATAATATTTTGAATACTCCTAAAAGTACTTCTAAGTACCACTAAAGACAGAGGAACAATGATCCCAGGGAGAGGTGATTAAAACCATCATTTGAAAAGTGGACAAGTCCATAGTGTTTTGGGGCAGCTCTCTGTAACTGACTACCACTACTTCATTTATAGATGTACATAGTGTGGATGCAAAAAAAATGTTAATCAACATTACAAATAAAGATCTGAGGACCATGTCTATAAATAGTCACTAGAATAGCCTTTTCACAGTCTCAATTCAATTAAATCAGTAATTAAGAGTCCCCATTATAGAACAATTGTATAAAATGTTAATACTAAAAACAAATACTGCTCTATTCGACATTTCACTTAATTCTTTAGCTGACTGGGACATTTAATTTTGTTTGGAGTGAATCTGGACTTTAATTTTGTTTGGCTTTGAAATTCTGAGAAAGCTAGGTAAGGAAAAACTTTTGAGTTATCTTTTCCTGGGATAAGGACCTAAAGTCACACATTTGAGTCTATAATTTATATCTAATACTAACTATATGAAAACAATTACAAACAGAGAACATAAAGTTTGCTGAGGTTAAAAAATGTTTTAAAGTTTCTTAACTATTTGCTTTTAGTGTTAGACGTTCTTCTGTATGTAAGTATACTTCAGCACTCACCCTGAGGAATGCAATCTTATTTCTAACATCTGCTACAATGGCATTCCAGCTATCCACGGCAGCCTTTAATTGAAGTGATTCTAGATTGCTGATATAGAAAAGGAGACACAGTGAAGCTTTCTTTATATATAACATTTAGGTTTCCAAAAATTTCAAAGTGTTCTCTAGTACTTATGTGAATAATACAAAAGAAAATTATTCAATACTAGCAATTACCTCAAAGGTTAAAGAAACATGGAAAGGCTTGTTATTAAACAGAGAAACCGGCAATATAAACACCCGTTCTAAGGGAAGATAATAACACAAGCTTCCAGAATACCATTTTTCTTTCTTATCTTGATGATACCCAATGCATATCCAATGCAGCAGGAAAGCAGGGAATTCCAAACAGGGAAGCTATTTTAGTAGGTAAGGCAGTTGCAATCTTGAGAAGGAGTCCCATCTTGGAGAAAGGTTTTGGATCATCTTCATGCTAACCCTGATATCACAGAGCCAGAATTGATCTATCTAGCTCTAATATAAACTAGAAAATTAAAGTGTTTCTGAGATGACAATTATAAAAACAATCACACACAGAGATACAAACAAAAGCAATAAGCACGGTCCTGTGAGGGAGAATGACACCACTGCCCTGATGAAGTGCACAATCTGCTTAGCAGCATAGCAACTGTTTATTGGTATATGTCCTATACACAGTTAAGGCAGGGAAGACTCAGAAAGATTTAGTGCATATAGTTTCTAGAAGAAATGTCCTGCGGATATCCAAAAGGGTTATCTATAGCAGCATCACCTCATCTACATCATGATCCCAACAATATACAAAAGCAAAACAAGTCAACACCAAGCTCAGACAAAAAATAAAAGCTTCACAATACTCTAATTTGTACAATGTTCTTTCTCCTTCTGGCAAGCAAAGACTGATCACTCACAATTGTACCTTCTCAGCTTTCTTATACATCAGTATTAAAAAATAATGGTAATTTTAAAAATGATTTTTATAAAATAATGTTTTGATCTCAGAGATAATTAACTCATTAAAATTTTAAGGTATGCCCTGTAGGATTATAAATTTAAGTAAAATTTCATGAGGTTCATTTTAATATTTTAAAATTAATATAGCAAAGCAGTAACTGTCATTTATCATGTAACATTAGGTGCTATTACCAATTTTTTCATAAATATATTACAAAAGCACTTTAAAAATCAAGCATTAGTAGGAAACAATTATAAAACAGTTTTCCAATTAGAATCTGTCTTGTACACATCTGGTCTGCATGCATGCCACTCACTGGGGAGGAAGCTGCCACTGAATTCAGTACTTCTCAGTAATTCAGGAAAGGAAACACAATGCATCAAGAACAAGAAAACAAACAAACCGAAGAGCTTGGAATTACTCCAATGGCTGAACACATAAGTAAAATCCATCAACTCTGGAGACATCTGTCCCTCTCTGAGGTCATAGTAAATTAAGAAGAGAAAGTTACCTTGCTGCCATGTGAGTCACCCTGGCGAGTTGATTAAGGCACTCCTTTTCTGTCTGCTCAAGGTGCAGTAAACCAAAATCTCTACGACACTGTAAGAAGTATACCTACAGATTTTTGAAGGAGAAAGAAACTGAAGTAAGCATCTTCTTCTTAGTCATCTTAAGAAAACCAAAATTATTTTTCAGTATCTCCCAGAAATACTGCAGTGTCCTGACAAGAAGCATCATAAATGTTTTCTGATCATGGCAACTATGCAATTGAAGTTATTTTATTCAATAGTTACTGGGTCAGTAAGAACCTAAGAACATTACTTTTCAATTTTTTTTCCATATACTGGACTAGTCTTGAAAACTTTAAAAGTGGTGCTTCAGTCCCAGAGACACTAACTTAATTGATAATAGGGATAGCAAAGACATTAGGAATTTTAAAATTCTCACTAAGTTAATTCTAATATGCAGCAAAGTTAGAGAATACTCAAAAGAAATCCTGCTGTTTATATGTTCAAGATGCAGGGCTACAGAAGTACAGAAGTAATCAGACTACAGAAAAGGCACTGTCCCAGTGGTCCTTACAAAGCTTCTGGTCCAATATCTGTCCCACAGCAGGAAGACTTTCAACATCATTACTAATGTACAATCATTTAGTCTAAAGTTTTAGCTGTTAATCACTCAATAATTACCAAAGTGAATACTCTTAGACAGCATGGTAGAAAGTGTTTCTTAAGATTAGTAATACAAGCAAACAGACACTTTTAACTAAAGCTCTGAAAAACAAAAGAGAAACATGAACCAAAAGTAAGGCCTTTTTTTCCTTTGTGAGGATAAGGCTGCAGGACTGTGTCCATGGTGTGCTTGGATGATCATTCCTTGGTTGTTCTGGAATCCCAAGAACACTACCAGGGAACAGAGCCTACCAATGACAAGTGGCAAGGTTTGTAATGCTTTCTGATGTCAGCAAGCTCTTCAAATAATATGAGTCTTACTATAGAGCAAGTTTCAATAGCTATAAATAAAAATTACATGTACCCTTATTTCTTCTGAGAACCTAGCTGTGGTATTATAAGCTAACTTTAACAGTATTAGGTGACTTTCAAGGATTATGGAAAATAAACTGGCTTTTGACATTGGTGCTTATTATGGTATTTATGTATTTTTGGAAGATTTGTATGGGACATAACAGAGAAAGTGGTATTACAGCAATGGTGAAATGTTATTCTTACACATATGACTTACTGACTGAGCTAGCTTCATGAGAATTAGTCTCTAACTATAAATATTTGATTTCTTGGACTCAATGAAGGAAAAACCATAACATTAGAAATATTCAAGTACTCACATGCTAGTGAGACAAAAGGGTATGAGTAGTTTAAAGCTGTATTTTTCTGAATGAAAATAAGGTATTTTATTTCTGTTTATTCAATCCAATTTTTTCAACCTTTAATTATACTAAAGAAAACCTATCCTCCCTCTTCCATTCCCATTTTCCTTTTACCTCAGCTGTTAAGGCTCTATTAGTTTCTGCATTCAGTTTGTTTAAATATGCTTTAACTGTGCTTTCCAGATTATGTTTCTCCATTTCCCACTGAGATCTGAAATGAATGATTATTAAAAATTAGCAACATTACAATGACAATCCTTTCCATTATATTCAGAAGGAAGATTATAAAACTATCACAAGAAGGAAATATTTTCTTAGAAAAGTATACAAAGCATAGAAAAACAAGAGAAGATATTGCTTAAAACTTATATTCTTTACAACCAAAAGTACAGAAGTTTTAAGGTCCTTAGTACAGAGGTTATTACTAAATTCTAAATCTATAATCTTAAAATGAATCTTACCTCCATAACGTATTAAATATAAAACCTTAGACAAAAACAATGGATTGAACTTCTGAATTCTCCTTGACAAACAATTCATTAGTTAAAATCTTCAAGCCTGTTGTATAAGTTTCCTCCAAGATTTAAACATTACATCTTGCAGAAAAACCACTTAAACAGTGAGGTATAAGCAACTTGAAACAGCTTCAGGAAGTCCCAGAAACTGACCAGATTAACTAGGCCCCTCCTTACCAAAGTAAGTAATAAACGCAAAGCGTCCTTCTCAGAAGAGCAGAGCCAAGCTGCAAAATGACTCTGAGACCAAACAGCTACCTGGAAGAGGTTTAGACCTACTGAGACACCTGTAAAGGACACTAACCAATCGATGAGATGCCACAGGCTGTGCAGTGTGATCCAGATTTCCAATTTTGTGACCTGTCACCTATGCTGAGATGGGCCTTTGTGATGCAGCTCTCTTTGAGACATTTCTGCTCCTATACATAACTTCACACTCACAATCTTATAAGAAACCCCAATAAAACTCATCTGGTTCATCAAGCTGGACTTTGGTAGTATCTGTACTTTGTCATGGATTCCCTATCTGGGGTGAGTAGATATGTGTGCTGCATTTTCTCAGGAAAATTTTATCACACAACAAACCCCAAAGTAAGAATTTTGGAGGAGGCAGTATTTTTTCCCTAATGAGTTGGACACAGAACTTTGGGAAGTGATATGGTCAATAAGGATGGAGCTGTCATGCATGGGAATAATACTTTATTTAAATTATGCTTTGAGATAGCTCTACAGCCCTACTATGATGCTAGAGCAAAATGAGACGATGAAGAAGACCTGCAAGGAGGCAGCAAGCTCTTAGTAGATATGAAACTGGGTGTCACTCCAACTTGGAGCCATAAGCATCTGCTGTTAGTAACTACAGCCAATAGTGTGTAATAGTGGAGGAACACGTGCGTGAGATGCTTAGTTCTCTAGATTTAGCTTCTACACATGTGAAAATGAACAAAGTTCTCTCACCATAAAAAAATCCTCTGAATGAAATTCAGAAAATATACACAAACATTCCATGTTTGATTTTATGTACTAAATGTTAGCTATTGTTAATAAATTATATTTAACAGTGCCTGCTCTTGCATCAACAACGGTAGCCATGTAAATCCTTACCCTTGTAATAAGGAAGTCACTGCAATCAAAGTTTACTAGTTAATTTGCTATTTGGATTTCTTACCTTAGAATGAAACTGAATTCCATGGGTTGGAATATAAGAAGAGAACCATACTGTATAGGCGATTACACACTGTGGAACCTCTGAGGATTCTTTTCTCTTTTTTCCCCATCCCTTTAGAGCTTCCTACACTGAAATCTCAGAATTACATAGCCTACAAACTAAATTTTGCTTTTAACAAGAACAACTGAAAGTGTAACTTTATAATAAGGAACATCACAGAAACCATTTTCAATGTTTAGTTAAGAGAAATGCACTCAGATGCTAAAATCTTAAAAAAAAACTGTTGGTAGGGAATATGACAAATATATATCATTAAGGATGGCGTTTACTAGGGAGAAAAATATCATAATATATTTAAGCAGATACATTAACTCAATACAAACACATTAAATATTATGGCAATAAATATTGTATAAAAATTGCCAAAAATAAAAAGTACATTCCATAAAAATAAAAAAGTTGTGCTTTAAAGACATCAGACAAATAGAAAAACAACACAGAAAATGTAAAAATACTGCAGATCAAAATTATCTACAGGGCTGGTGAAAGATTATTGATACAGCACTTCCCTAACATTCATGAGGCACAGCAAAAATCCTACTTGCACTAAAACATACAAAGACTCATAGCCCATCTTATACCTGTCAGAATGGCTAAAATCAAAAACAGCAATGATAACATACACTGGGGAGCATGTGGAGTAAAGGGAACACACATCCATTGCTGGTGGGAATGCAAACTTGTGCAACCACTTTGGAAATGAGTATGGCGGTTTCTCAGGAAACTGGGAATTAACCTACTTCAAGATCCAGCAATTCCACTCTTGGGAATATACCCAAGAGATGTCCAATCATACTAC
>LOEQ01006022.1:6536-19567 GCA_001685075.1 Bramus lutescens
GTTTCTTTATTAACCAATGAAAGTAACACATAGACAGATAACCCTTCTACACCAAAGAAAGTAAAGTAAGTAACTAGAAAAATATGGCTTAGTGGTTAAGAGCACTGAATGCTCTTCCTGAGGACACAGGCTTGATTCCCAACATCCGCATGGCAGTTTACCACCCTCTGTAACTCCAGTCCCAAGGGATCTGATGTCCTCTTTTGCCTTTGCAGGCACCAGGCACATATGTGTGCACAATCATACGTGCAGGTAAAACACTCACACATAAAAATAAAGTAAAATAAATATTTTCACCATGATCATACTTCAAATAAAAATCCCCCGGAAACTCAATGGGATCATTGCCTAATGATAATGATTAAGCCTATCAACAGGAAATTATATACTGTTCTTTTAAAATTCTTTGTCTTTTAGAGCACTCTTAGGACTATAGACGTTTTGAGCAGCAATTACATTGGGTCCTTTCGCCCACAGACACACCAAGTTCTCTGCAGTTAACAGCTTCCATCAGAGTGGAACACGGGCTGCAGCAAATATGTCCACACTGGTAGTTACCGGGTATTGTCTATAGTTTACATCCGGGCTCCTTCAATCTTTGCGCTGCTCATTCTGAGAGTTTTGACGAGTTTGTAATGGCAGGCATTGCAGCACTGTATATATAGAAGATGGTTTCTCTGCCTTAAAAATAGTCTCCTGTCTATTCCTGGCCTCCCTCCCCACACTCCTGACAACCGCTGATCACTTTTACTGTCTCCATGGCATTGCTTTTTCCAGAATATCCTGTTAGAGTCATAGAACATGTAGGTTTTCCCACACTGGCTTCTTTCACTTAGCCCTATACATTTATGGCCCCTCCAAGTCTTTTGGTGGCTTGACAGCCATATTTCTTTTTATTACTGAGCAACAGCATATTGTGTGACTGCTCCACAGTCTCTCCATTCACTGGGGGAACGGCACCTCGGTTGTTTTCCGAGTCTGGGCCATGATGAACAACGCTGCTTATAAACATTCGCATGCAGCTTATTTTTGGATGACATTATGTTTTCAGCCCATTTGGATAAATATGAAGAGGTATAACCACCAGGGCATATGGTGTCTGTCTAGTGTTGAAAGAAACTGACAAACCAGCTTCCAAATTGGCCATACCTATGTGCAACGAATGAGTGCATCAGCTTCTCTGCAGCTGCCTCTGTCATTGCCAGCATTTTAGATTTTAGAGATTCTAATAGTCTTACTGAAACTTGATATGCCATATTTTGATATCCATGGGAGGCCTGCTCTTTTGTGAATAGAAGCAGAGGAATAGGGAAATGTGGTAGGGACAAAGGGGGGTCGGATGAGGGGCTGGGGGCTGGGAGGGGAAACTGTGATCTGATTGGAATGTAAAATAAATAAATAAAAGAAAGTGAACAATTTCACTCATAAATGGCAAAAATAACCATGAATAGACTCCGCACTAAAGAAGACATATGGACAGAAATAAGTATATGAAAAGAAGCTGGGAACATCATCCTTAGGAAATTGCATGTTGGAGCAATGAGCTGTCACTGTCTGTTAGGATTCTAAAATCTAAAATGATCTGTGGTTTGCTCTTCGTGTGGTGTTTTCTCTGGCTTAGGTGTCAAAAGAAAACCTTGAAGGATGAGTTAGGAAGGATTTCTTCTGCTTAGAACTTCTAAATGGCATTGTAGAGAAGTGGAGTTGTTCTTTTCCTTATCCATCTGGTCCCAGAGCTTCCATTTTTGGAACGTTATTATTAATTCAATGTTTTTGACATAGGGCTTTCAGAATTTCTTTCTTTGAGTGTGGGTTTTGAAAAACTTTGCCTATCAAAGATTTGGTCTAAAGATACTCAGTTCATGTGGATAGAAATTTAAGCAGTGAAACATAACAACTTTGGTCCTACCGTGTCCCAGTAGACCATTTCTTACCAGGAAATGTTTGGTTCCAGGTGTGATGAAGTCCATTGCCTGGACTTTCCCATCACAGGCTTCTAGGACTTTATCTAGCGCTGGCTCTGCACCAAATGTGTAGATATAAACGGTCCCCTGAAAAAGCCACACCAAAAAAAGAAAACATATAATTAATGTATATGTCATTAATTCAGTGGCCACTGTGAGCAACAGGCACACTGTTTGGGACTAGGTGATGGGAAATCACGACCTAAACAAGGTCCTTGGGGAGCTTCAAATATAGAAATCTTATGTATTAATGAGTGAATGACTCAATGCATCAATAATACAGCAATAGTCAAACACGTGGGAGATAAGGACAGGGATGGGATACGGAATCTATGTTGTGAAGAGTCATTTAAAACATGGTGTTTGGGGTATTTACTCAGAGCGAGAAAACACCACGGGCTATGCGTGACTAAGAGAAATGCTCTGCCTGTATTGACTGCTATGCCAAAAATACATTGTTCATCCCACCACACAAGGAGAACACATTGTTCATCCCATTCACACATGGAGAACACATTGTTCATCCCATCACACGTGTAGAGAACACATTACTCATCCCATCACACATGTAGAGAACACATTGTTCATCCCATCACACATGTAAAGAACACATTGTTCATCCCATCACACATGTAGAGAACACATTTTTCATCCCATCACACATGGAGAATACATTGTTCATCCCAGCACACATGGAGAACACATTGTTCATCCCATCACACATGTAGAGAATACATTGTTCATCCCATCACACATGGAGAATACATTGTTAATCCTATCACACGTGTAGAGAACACATTGCTCATCCCATCACACATGTAGAGAACACATTGTTCATCCCATCATACATGTAAAGAACTCATTGTTCATCCCATCACACATGTAGAGAACACATTGTTCATCCCACCACACATGGAAAATACATTTTTCATCCCATCACACATGGAGAATGCATTGTTCATCCCAGCACACATGGAGAACACATTGCTCATCCCATCACACATGTAGAGAACACATTGTTCATCCCATCACACATGTAGAGAACACATTGTTCATCCCATCACACATGTAGAGAATACACTGTTCATCCCATCACACATGTAGAGAACACATTGTTCATCCCACCACACATGTAGAGAATACATTGTTCATTCCATCACACATGTAGAAAAGCCTCTTAAAAACCTCCTGCTTGGTTTTTCCTAGTCGTTCCATCATGTATTATATATATATATATATCTGTAGCTATATTGTTAGACACCTATATGTTTTGCATGTTCATACATTATGATAAATTTCATGTTCTATCATTTGAAAATGAGGGATTTTAACTTCTGTATGATTTTTCATCATGAGGATTTGTTCATCTGCCAACAGAGTGCCACTAGATGCCTTCTGGCTGGCATTTGAAGGACACTGTCCACTCTTTTGCGCCATCTATTGGACCATGGTGTGCTGTTGCAGTGGGGTTTGCTTCTCTGATTTTTTTCAACCTTCTTAGGATCTTTCTCCTTTTGCTCTCATGAAGTACATTTATTTTAAGAGTTTTCTGTAGTAACAGCCTGATGCTCTTGGTTTTAGAGCATCTGAAAGCGTATTTGAAATAAATTTTCTCCTTAACTCAATTCACTCAATTACTTTTTAAAAAGGTTTTGTCTTGATTTTTCAAATGGGTCATCTTGGGAATTGGAAGTGTGGATGTCATTTTGTTCCCCTTGGAATTTACTGTGTCTCTTAAATCTGTGACCCCCTTTCTTTAATTAGCTCTGGAAAGCTATGTTAGTGTCTCCTGGAGTATTACCTCTGCCCCTCCACCCAGGACTTCAATCAGACATGTGATTTTCTTCTCTGTATAGTTCACATCTCTTCTCCTTCTTTCGAGACTTCCTTCCATTCTGCTTGTCTAGGCAACGGTCTCGATAATCTCTTCCTCTATCTCCCAAGTCAAGTCTTTTGTTGCGTATGCTCATGGAGGTCAGAAGAGAGCTCTGATGCCCTGGAACTTGAGTTATATAATGTTTGTGACCTGCTTTGTGGATGTGAGGAATTGACTAAGAGCCTTCTGGAAGAGCAACCAGCTCTTAACTATGAGTCATCTCTCCAGCCCCAGATATGTTCATTCAGTGCTTCCTTTGTTATGTTTTGTGTGTGTGTTATTTTAGTAGTTTTATTTGGCTATTTTCTTTTTCTATTAGCACATTTTTAAAAGATAATTTCTTGTTCTTAACAGGTATTTTTATTTTTTTCATTTATTTATAAAACATAATACCATTGTTTTAACTTCTGGTAATTACCAGAAATTTAATTCTCATATTTAAAGTCAGAATATTTAGCTTTATTTGCAATCTGTCCACTGTTGTTGCCTAGCAATACTGGGGATTGCTAATCTTGACTTTTGAGAGTCATTTTATGAATTAGGGATCTTTCTAACTGTATAACTGATAACTATGCACTGATTCCTCAGCCTTCTCTTCACACAGAATTCATATTTAGGTGGATTTACTAGAGCCAAAGTCCAAGGGTAGAGATTTGATTGGCCTGGCCAATCAGAGCTCAGACTTCTCCTGACCACAGTGCCTTATACAGGTAGATGGGTGACCAAGTTAGTCTAACACATCTATATTTCAGGACATTTCTATTTTCTAGTTGAGAACTTTCTTCCAAAGGTACCAATAGGACAGAAATAGAAGCAGCAGTAAGTAGTGGAAGGCGCTAAAGACAGAAAGTCTGTAAGGAAAGAGAAACAGCCAAGGGACTTGGAAGACAAGTTGGGGGGGGATCAGGGGGAGCATGTGGGACTCTAGATGCAAGGCAGGGAGGGGACAAGGAGAAAGGGGAAGCATGTATGACCCTAGATTCAAGGCAGGGGGCAGGGGTTGGGGGAGAAGGAACATAGGGGACCCTACATTCAAGGCAGGTGGTGGGGGAAGAGGGAGTATGTGGGACCCTAGATTTAAGGTGGGGGTGGAAGGAGCATGCAGGACCCTAGATTCAAATTTGCTCTTTCCTCTGTTAGTGTGCATACATAATCAAACAGATATTTTGGGGTGGGGGGCTCAATACAGGGCTTCTCTGTGTAGCCCTGGCTGTTCTGGGGTTCACTCTGTAGATTAGGCTGCTTTCAAACTCAGAGAGATCCTCCTGCCTCTGGCTCTTAAGTGCTGGGATTGAAGGCATGCAGCATCACTGACTGCTCGGCCAAACATGTGGTTTTTATTCTGTTCTTTGTTCATAGAGTATTTCCCATCTGCACTAGAGTTCCGATGAGAGGAGACTCATTACACAACGCACCCTGTCCTTTATTCCCATCACACATTGACAGTGTCTGAAGACCGCGTCGAGAGTAACTGTCTAATAATGTACCTTGTCCGTTTGAATCAGCAACGTTTTGTAACTAGGGGAAAACATCAAATGTGCCACTGGCGCGTCAACCTCAACAAAATTCTTCACCTGGTACTTTGAATCTTTGACGATGAACGAGTATATCATGCCGTCCTACAGACCAAACACAGTGAGACAGACACAAGTCAGTCTTTGCCAATGCATTTTTGCCATCAGACAAATCAAGGCTCAGGGACGATATTGCCGTTCCCTGTTTGAGAGACCATTTGTGTTTCCATCTAGAATGTATTGTCACCTTCAATTCGGACTTCTTTTAACCGTGTCCTTCACTATGCAGATGGCAAGAGACAGAGTTTGTATGGCTTGCGTTTTAATTCTCCACATTTCAAAGGGCATTCATCCTAACTGAGTTAAGTCATTACTATGTACATTTTTAAAGTACCTCTGCGACCCAAAGGTAGGAATGCATCTTTTATTTACTTTAGGTCTTCTCCTGTCCCCCAATATGGTGCTAGAACATGGCAGGCATTCACCGAGGATGGCTGGTCAACCAGTTGCTGACAATAGATAAGACTTAATGGAATGATTTCAATAGGCATGTGAGCTCACAATAGTTAAGAGGCTTGGGGAGAAGGCAGCCAGCGCTTTCTGGATTGAACCTCATTGTAACTAACGCAGAGGGCGGCTTGGGTGCTGGGGGAGACGTGCAAGCTGCTTTCCCAGGCTCATTATCATTTTCCAGCCCTCGGCAGAGCAAGACAGTGGCCTTGAAGAAGATAAGGATCTCAAAGGCTGCGAAGGCACACTAAACTCCAGGAAGGAAGACATAAGTGGAGTGTAAACACAGAAGGCGCTCACGGTGGCTTCTGCTTGGTGGAACCAAATTTTGTCTCAAGATGAGCCATGGCAGTGAAAAAGACAAAGCTAACAATGTCAACTAGACCTCCTGAGATTGCAATGTAATGCTGTCACCAACCTTGACATTGATGTCACTGATTACAGCTACATGGACACATGTGATCTGCCCACATTTAAAACTTCCTGGGACTGTGTGTCCTAGTAGATAAAGGTATAGGCCTTGGGTTCATGTCCCAGGTTCACTTCCTGGTAACCGCTAAAAGACGTGGTACTTGCACTTGTACAAGGAGCATGCCAAATTCCTACCAGATGAAGTTTTGAGGATTAATAGTACACTTTGTATAGTGCCTGGCACAAACTCTGGTTTACTCCATCTGCTCAGGCAAATGGAGATTAGTATACTGAATCTCATTAGCATCTCTAACAGGCAAGAGACCTAAGCTCATATCTGACAACCCAATTCATTATTGTAGAATCAGGCACCATCTGGGCTGAAGAGAATTGGGTGTTTCTTCCCCCTGGGTGGGAGGAAGAGCAGCAGATTTTTAAAGCCTCTTTGATTTATTTGCAGCAACATAGATATGATCATTCATTATCTGTCTTCTCTTTTTGCATGTGATGGAAAGTTTTGCTGGTAATGTTTTTATCATAAAATTCAACAAGGAAACAATTGTAATTGCTAATCTGGAAGACTTCAACGTGCCAAAATATGACTTATAAACATAAGCAGCAGCAAGGGGAGCTCTACGTTTTCATGACATTGAAGAATTCTGAGAAATAGAATACATTACAGTTCCAGAAGTGAGCACGCCATCCTTCTGGTACACCAGTGTGAGCGGACTGATAGGTTGGCCTCCATCTTTGGGGAAAAGACAGAAAAGAAATTAGACATCATAGTTAAGAGAGCAGTTACAATGAAAGAGCTGTATGGGAATGATTAACTGTAGAAGTCAAACAAATTGTGTTGGAGGTCTAGACTACCGACCTGTGGACTTGCATTAAAGAACTATATAGCAAATACATTTCTGTTTTCAGAAAAACATTGCCAGAGATTGGCAAAGTCCCATGAAATCAAAACCATATTATTATTGGACTGTGTGCTTAAGATTTGTGCATTTTATGGCATGTACATTTATAGCAATAAATAAAACACATTAAGGAGAAAAGTTCTGCAAGAACTTTTATTAATAAAATATTAATAAAATACTGTCTTTGCGGAGGAAATAACAAAACCATGTTGCCAGTTTATATAGTGGTATATTATTTGTGTTTTAATAAAGCCTGCCTGAAGATCAGTGCAAAGCAGCCGAACCAGTCAACTATACAGGCCAGGAAGTGGTTGCACACACTTTTAATCCCAGCAGCCACACTAGTTAGCCATAGAGGCTGGGTGGTGGTGGTGCATGCCTTTAATCCCAGTACTAGAGAGGAATATAAAATGGGAGGAGACAGATCTCGCTCTGAGTCTCAGTCTGAGGATTTGCGGAGGCAGGATCGTTCATTTTTGGTCTGAGGTAGAGGTAAGAGCCAATGGATGCGGCTCTTAACCCATAATTGTCTCTGAGTTTTTCTTATTCATGCTACATTTGGTGCCCGACATTTGGGGTACAAATTTATGAGAAAGTTGTTTGCCTATGGCTTTACACTGGCATAGGCTGGAGCTACAAGTGCCTAGAGTCACTGCTCTACTGGCTAGGTTTTTCTTGTTTCTCTCCTGGTGAACTCTCTCTGAACCCCCTTCTCGGGCTGCTGCCAAACTAGGTAGCTGCCTTGAAATTCAGTGAGGCCTATACTGTTCTATGCAGCAGCAATAAGCCTCTTATCTTCACCAACATCATCTGCAGATTTGGTAGGATAATCGGAATCCTTAAAAGGAGGAATTAGTTAAAAGAGAGAGTTCTTTTCCACATTAAAAAATGGAAAACATCATTACATTGGCAGGACTTGTGTCTCTGTATGATCATATGCTAGACAGTTTGAAAATGGAATGACTAAATGAGAGGATATCTAATTTAGATGGGATTTATGCAATGTCAATTATAAACATTATTAGCTTTATCATTTTTGTTTTATCACTAAAAAAAGTGGTTAATCTGAGTGCTAAGATACAGGCCTTAGAAAAACTTAATAAAACAGATCACAAAAATATTCAAATCCAGACAGAGGAAATTAATGGAGAACCAATTTCAGCATTTCATTATAAGAGTTGAGAGGATGGGGACTGGAGAGACGGCTCAATGGTTAAGAACACTGGCTACTCATCCAGAGGATCCGGGTTCAATTCCCAGCACCCACATGGCAGCTTGCAACTGTCTTTAACTCTAAGATCTGATACCTTCACATATGCACGCAGGCAAAACACCAATTCACATAAATTTAAAAATAAAGAATAAAGATTTATTTTGCCCGGTGGTGGTGGTGCATACCTTTAATCCCAGCACTCGGGAGGCAGAGGCAGGTGATTCCCTGTGAGTTTGAAGCCAGCCTGGTCTACAAGAGCTAGTTCCAGGACAGCTAGGACTGTTACACAGGGAAACCCTGTCTCGAAAAAACAAAAACAAAACAAACAAACAAAAAACCAACCAACCAAACAAACACAAAACCTGAGAGGAACAGCTTAAGATTTTCAACCAACCAACCTTAATATATCCAGTAACCACACAAGAATTGCCAAATGGACAAAGTAGGAACTGAACTGACTCCTGTGCCAATGTTAGATTTAAGGAAATTCAGTGAAGCAATAGTCTCATATGGCATGCATTTACCTTTCATGAATGCTAAACTCCTGATAAATTTGTGAGAGAATTATCCCTAACAAGCCAACAGAGCTGGGTAAAGCTGTTTTAGAGCCTGGTCCACAATTACAATGGAGTACCTGGTTCAGGGAAGAAGCTAAGATTATTGAACAACAGTAAAGCTAAAGTTATGAAAATCTCCCAAGATCAAATTCTTGGAGAATGAAATTATGCTACTGTAGAAAGGTCACCTCTATATGATGGTCACATCTGGGCTGGTTCCAAACTCGTAATCCACCTGCCTCAGCTTCCTGAGTGCAGGGATTACAGTCTCTTTAGCCACCACATCCAGTTGATAGGTACATATTTGAAAGCATTTATAACACACAGGAAAAAGAGTATACAGAAAAGGAGTTGTTAACAATGTTTAAGACAATGGGATTAAGCCTGAGTGTATAAAACACATTAAAAAATGTGATAGGTGTTCAGAGTGAGAAGTGTTGCTTTATAATTCATTCTACAAGTGCTTGCAGTGGCCACTTGATTATGTAGAAGGATTAAAGAGTGTCATAAGCCTCTCAGTGACCTCAGTCAACTGATGACCAAGAGGGAAGGGAGGCTTGGGACCATTGTGATAGCCCAGGGCGAGGCTCCAAATGAGTTGTATTGTCCATGGTACTCCAGTGTGAGCACCTAATGGGCCAGAAGGTTGGGGTGGGGCTAGGGCAGGGTCCACAGGAAGTGAGAGGCAAGAGAGCAATGACGTCTCTAACAAAGGCAACTACAAAAGGCAGCAAAAGAGCACAGGAATGATGGGAAGTCTGAACAGGTTTAAGTGGAAGGACCTGAAGCTGGATGGAGCTGACAGAGGCTTGCTCTTAGAGAGTGTCCAGGTAGATCCTCTGTAGAGAGGAACAGGGCTGCAGTCACAGTGAGGAGGGGCATGTGGGAAAGCTTTGCCAAGGAAGTGTGAGTCAGGGGTTGGGAGAGGGAGTCCATGAAAGACACTGAAGTTGTAGGAAATCTGCAAGAGGGAGAGATACCTGAGCCAGACAATGGGTAATACGGAGAGGAGACACAGACATTGGGTAAGATGGAGAGAAGAAACAGACATTGGGTAAGACGGGGAGGAGACACAGACATTGGTAAGACGGGGAGGAGAAACAGACATTGGATAAGACGGGGAGGAGACACAGACATTGGGTAAGACAGGGAGGAGAAACAGACATTGGGTAAGACGGGGAGGAGAAACGACCAAAGAATGAGGCGGCAGATCTGTGAAAAGCCAGGAAAAAACACTGGGCAGTGAAACTCATCCCGAGACCAATGGAAAACGAATTCAATGTGGCAGCTAGGAACAGGTGGGACATCAGGGCAGCATCGACTCTGAGTTGGGTGTTAAATGTTAGCAGTTTGATGATAACCAGCTGTTTGCTTTGGGATGGATATAGATTAATGTCAGAAAATGGTATTTGTTGCAGAAATCAAGGTGTGAAAAGATGAGCTGGATGATAGAATGCACCGTGCATGTTTGAGTAGCTGGCCCCAGAGAGGTTCCCTTCCCAGAGCCCCGCTTGTTTGGGGATGGGTTCTTGTGGTCCAGGCGCTACACTGGCCACAGCTGATGGAACCAAGGAGGGATGGATATTCAATGTAAGGGAGATCTGACAGCGTGGTCCATGAGATAACAAACCACACACAAAGTGTTTTAATCTGCAGGATGGCGGATTTAAAGACAGCTGCCACAGGAAGGGGGGTTGAAAGGAATGGGAGGCAGAAAAGGACATGATTAGCTGACCCAACAGAACGGGAAAGGTTATTGGTTCAGAGATCAGAACTGGGGAGCCTGAGACCTTGGTGCCTGGATTCAGGTGTCATAGTTTATATGAATGTGAGTTTGTTGGGTTTGAGCTTACGTGTGTGTGTGTGTGTGTGTGTGTGTGTGTGTGTGGTGGGAGGGAGGGTATGTGCCCTAAAATTTGTATATGGATATTCTGGGGATCAAATCCGATTGGCAGGCCCTTAGTGGCAAGCTTGGTGGCAAGCTCCTTAACGTGCTGAGACATCTTACTGGCCCATGAAGATGAGGAAGTTTTTTTTTTTTAACCTTGTGTGTTGTGGAGTTATAGATGTATATCTTTATGGTGTGCTGAGAATTTCATGATATGAACATATAAAACGGCCTCGGAACATTAAGGACCTATTAACACTCAGTAAACAGTGGTTAGGCACAAGGAGCATCCACAGGATTTGATAACAGAGGATCAAACTGAGGAGGCCTCAGGATGTCTCTAAGAAGGGAAAATCACGGACCAAAACTGTTGTGGGATAGTTGTACCTTGTGTGCAGACAATATTGCTGTGAATGCCAATAGTTAGGCAGGAGGTATAGGTGGGACTTCCAGGGAGAGAAAGGAAATAGGAGGAGGAATCTAAGCACACAGGAAAAGCTTGGAGACATGGAGAGGAAACAGGAGGTACAAGATGGAAGAGAGGAGATGCCACATGATAGAACATAGATTAATATAAATGGGTTAATTTAAGCTATAACAGCTAGCTAGGAACAAGCCTAAGCTATAGGCCGAGTTTTCATAATTAATGAGCAATCTCTGTGTCGTTATTTGGGAGCTGCTGGCAGGACAGAGAAAGACTCCACACACAGTATGCGAGGCCGTCTCCACAGCTGTGCTTCAGGACTGCGGGCAGAGCTGTTTCTTACCCAGCAGTGATATCTCCTCCACCTTCTGGAGCACAGTCACCTCCAGAGTCTCTGTGTTAATCGTCAGAAGATGACCCTCTTCACACCCAACGTACAGGTCACTTGACGGAGTCCAGCAATGCATGGTCGGGTGGAGCAGAGGGTAGATATCATCTTTCGGCTATGGGAGGGAAGAGCATTCACGTGTTAAGACAGCAGCCATGGTCAAGGCCCACATAGACACCCAGCACCACAACTGTCGCAAGACACCAGAGTGAGTGGTCAGAGGGAACGTGTTAGCCTTTCATTTTCAACACCAGAGTCAGTTCCCTTTTCTCTATTTTTTCTCTGCATATTTGATTTCACCACCAACACCTAAGGCCATCCTGCTACTCTCAGAGCGCTCTCTTCACAGATTCTGATGAAGTTTTGGGTAACACCCCATTGACTGTTTCTTAGTGGCCACCTTTGGCTCCAGTCCTTGGTTGGCTACAAACACCCCCTTTTCTGGAAGGACTGTCATACTCCCTGTCTTCTGGTCTTGCAGGGATCACTAATGTCAGAGGTCATCTTGGGGCCTCCACTTGACTGGCTTTCAAAGGCAATGAGATGACCTTTGGCCTGACTCCGTGTGTGATCATTCCATGTGCCTTAATTCCACAGGAAAGGAAATGCACACAGTCAGCAGATGTAAGCAGGAGTTGACTTGGGCCCTGGAAACAGTTTGGACCAAGTTGAAAACAAGTTGGGGTTGTTTTCCCCTATAAAAGACTCGGGAGTGGGTATTTCAGGGTTCGTGGACCACACAGATTGAGCCATGTGTCCTTGCTTTCTTTTTCATAACCCTCAAAGGTGTAAAATCTATTCTTAGATTTGGGCCACAAAAAGAGGTCATAATATGTTCAGGCGTGCCTTAAATGGTAATATTAACTGTTACCCCCTCCCCCAGCCTTCAGCACTATGCACAGCAAGGAGAGGCTGTCTCTTGTCAGCAGGGCCAGACTCCAAGGCCTCCTCTTAGTAAGCCTTGAACAGACCACACAGTCTCCTCACTGAAGCTCAAGGTGGCTTTGACAACCATGTCAGAAATGTTGCCCACAGCGCCAGATTTTAAATGGAGGATATTAGAATATGGCCTCCATCTTTCCTTCCTCTTTCCTCTTTCTATCTCTCTCTCTTCTTCCCCTCTATCCATCTCTCTCCCTCTCTTTCTCTCCCTCTTTCCCCCATGTCTCCCCTCCTTCCCTCTCTCCTTTCTCTTTCTCCTTTTATTTTTCTTTCTTTTTTCTTTTCTCTCTCTCTCTCTCTCTCTCTTTCTTTTTTGGCAGTGCTGGGGCCTCTTCCATGCTAAGCAAGCATTCTACCACTGAACCTCATCCCTACCCAACTCCTTTCTATTTAACTATTGAAATGTACTAGTGTGTGTGTGTGTGTG
>LOEQ01006022.1:39142-49256 GCA_001685075.1 Bramus lutescens
CACACACACACACACACACACACACACACACCCCCACACCAGAGTTTAACACAGCTTCTTGCTCTGTTTGCTGGTGGCATGCTGCAGCTCCTTTAAGAGAGGTCTTCCTGATTCAGAGGTATCAAAAAACAAAAAACAAAACAAAACAAAACAAAACAAACCTGGTTTTGAAAGGGCGGCTTCCTGGGTGGTTCTGCCAGCATGAACTCTGACTCTTTTGGGAGGTCTGGCTATGGAGCGTTTAAATGGAGTTTGTGAACAGAGTGCTACAATTTGCTTAATGGCAACACAGACCTGCTGTGACCTGACCCTGGATCTGGGGCAGAAAGAATGACTCTCAGAGGCAATGAACAGACCTCCGACATGTTGGACTGGGTGGAGCCAAAAGACAAAGCAGCTTTAGTCCTAGTAATGTCATTTTGCATTTTAAGATGCATTCTTAGACATAAAAAGATTTCAGATATAAAATAGGACAGATTCAGACATAAAAGACCTCTAAATGAGACACAATGTGTTTAAAAATGTATGTAAGCTTGGGAGAGAAAAGAAAAAGAGTAAAGAGACAGTAAATGCAATATAAAAGAGTACAGACAGTCATAGATTAAAGGAGTAAAGATAATAAAATAAATATTGAACTTGTAGAAAAAGTAATAAGAGTAAGAAAAATGAGCCATGTAAAGATGAAAAATAAACAGAGTCTAGATTGTGTATATTATTGTGTTTTCTTTAAATTATTTGCCTGTGAAGGAGCTAAGTAAAGAGAGACAGTTCATTGTAGGGGCTGCTAAGCTAAACCAACATATATGTTTTAAAGGTATCATGACTTCAGAATTTGGGTCTAAGGATTTGTTGCTTTAGAAAAGAGGTTCTTCTTTTGTTTCCACAGAGGATGAGCACCTATGGATTCCTTCTAGACTAATGTGGTTTGATAGATCAAGACCCCCAGAAAGGTCACTATAAACACCCCCCAAAATTACTTTGCCCAACAAAAAGCAGGAAGCAGTTTGGAGAAAACTATACCCAAGTTCCCTAAATCTAACAAATATTTACAAACAAATGTAAATTTCCCCCTATACGATATCTCTTTTGCATTGGTATGGATCTTGGTTTTTTGGTACAAATTTAAGGCCAGTTTTGTTATATGTAGATTTCTGTTCTTGATTAAGGTAATGTGTTTGTGCAGCTCATTTAAAAATGTAATGCATAGTTAAAAATATAGGTTAATAATCATCTATAATAGTCAAGCTTGTAGTCATGTTAGATTTTCTAGATATATAGAGGTATATTTCTGTTAGATAGATATTCTTCAAACCTTTCAAAGACTATAGACTATGGCATTTAAAGTGTTTTAAGAACTTAGGAGTTTTTGTGACAATGTGACATATCTGTTCCTGGCAGCACCAATCTACTTCAAGAGGAATATGGGCATGGAAGAGGCTCCTCATAGAGTTTGTTAGCCATTTGGGCAAGATACTACTCTTGTCTGAACTGCTTGACTGGACATGCAGGACCCACAGAAAAATGACTGCTGAAGCTGCCTAAAGAAGGTGAGACAGAGCTGGGAGGTGGTAGCACATGCCTTTAACCCAAGCACTTGGGAGGCAGAGGCAGGAAGATCTCTGTGAGTTTAACGCCAGCCTGGTCTGCAACAACAGCTAGTTAAAAAAAAAAGAAGAAGAAGAAGAAGATGAGACAGTTCCTGCTTCATGAAAGAGTCTGCCAGACATTCTGCAGGACACAGAAGAAAGAAACTGATGGACTTTGCCATTACAAAGCAGAACAGATCTTCAAATTTCCTGTTTCATGGAAAAGTCTGCTAGATACTATGGGCCTGTAGGCTGAAGAGTGAATGCCCCAACGTTACAGAAGAACTTTGGGGGTGACTGTCCAGGCAGCAAGATGTCTCTGTCAAGTCTAGAGTTTTGAAAGTTGCTTACAATGCACTTTCTGTTTACTTAGTTAAAATTATATCCTTCTGTGGTCTTTGATGGAGTTGAAAAATAGATAGTTACAATTATAGTTTCCCTTAGTTATGATAAAAGATAAAGTAGATATAAATAAAATAAATATTGTAACTGTAATTCTTGCTTGATACCTGTTTTGTTATATATAATTTTACTATGTTAAAGTTAAAACCTTCCTTTTTATTCTTTTTTTTGTTTTTTTGAGATAGGGTTTCTCTGTGGATTTAGAGCCTGTCCTGGAGCTAGCTCCTGTAGACCAGGCTGGTCTCAAACTCACAGAGATCTGCCTGCCTCTGCCTACTAAGTGCTGGGATTAAAGGCGTATGCCACCACCTCTCAGCCTCCTTACTTTTTATTTAGACAGAAAAGGGGAGGTGACGTAAGAAGTTCTTCTGTATATGTGTTGCTTTTATTGGTTAATGAATAAAGACTCTGCATTGGTACAGGCAGAGTAGAGCTAGGCAGGGAAAATTAAACTGAATGCTGGGAGAAAGAAGGCAGAATCAAGAGGAGTCATGTAGCTCTGCCAGAGACAGACACCAGATGGTATCTTGCTGGTAAGCCACAGCCATGTGGCAATACACAGATTAATAGAAATGGGTNCTGTTTTGTTATATATAATTTTACTATGTTAAAGTTAAAACCTTCCTTTTTATTCTTTTTTTTGTTTTTTTGAGATAGGGTTTCTCTGTGGATTTAGAGCCTGTCCTGGAGCTAGCTCCTGTAGACCAGGCTGGTCTCAAACTCACAGAGATCTGCCTGCCTCTGCCTACTAAGTGCTGGGATTAAAGGCGTATGCCACCACCTCTCAGCCTCCTTACTTTTTATTTAGACAGAAAAGGGGAGGTGACGTAAGAAGTTCTTCTGTATATGTGTTGCTTTTATTGGTTAATGAATAAAGACTCTGCATTGGTACAGGCAGAGTAGAGCTAGGCAGGGAAAATTAAACTGAATGCTGGGAGAAAGAAGGCAGAATCAAGAGGAGTCATGTAGCTCTGCCAGAGACAGACACCAGATGGTATCTTGCTGGTAAGCCACAGCCATGTGGCAATACACAGATTAATAGAAATGGGTTAAATTAAGATTTAAGAGCCAGCCAATAAGAAGCTAGAGCTAATAGGCCAAGCAGTGATTTAATTAATATAGTTCTGTGTGGTTATTTCGAGTCTGAGAAGCCAACAAGCAATTGGCCTCCACCAACACAACATAAAAGAATGCAACACAACTTCACATAATTAAACAAATATTTCACAGCACAAAAGACTGTAACACATCTTTAACTAATATTCCACGACACCAGATGGTATATCTGTCTCACAGAGTAGCAAAGACTGTTGAGATATACAGTGCTAGCCGATTTCCAAACCATGAAGTTGCATGAAAGCAGGCAGAACAGAAGGAAATATGTGGTGATATCTCATTTGTATTTTAATAAATACAGCTTGCCTTGAAGATCAGAGAGTATAACAGTCACACTGTTCAGTCATACAGACCAGGCAGTGGTGACACACACTTTTATACCAGTAGCCATACTAGTTAGCCATAGAGACTGGGTGGTAGTGGTGCACGCCTTTAATCCCAGCACTAGAGAGGAATATAAGACAGGAGGAGACAGCTCTCACACACAGTCTCATTCTGTGATTCCTGATGACAGTATCACTGCCATTTCAGTCTGAGGGAGAGGTAAGAACCAGTGGCTGGCTGTTTTGCTTTTCTGATCTTCAGGTTGAACCCCAATATCTGTGTCTGGATTTTTATTATTCGTGCTACAGGAATATGTGGCCCCTGTGTATGAAATGTGTAGAAAAAGCCAATGAGTCCTGAGTGATAGAAACACACCAGAGGCTGATTGTGGGGAGGGCCGAGGGTGGGTTAAAAGTATGTATGGCGAGGAACAGTAACAAGGCTTTGGGAGGAATGAGGAAAGAACAAGGAAACCGTGGGTAAGGAGTTCATTTGTCCTGATTATGGTGACGGCTTCAAGGGTGCTTGAAGGCTCTCCCTTCCTCTTCCTCCTTCTTCCTCTCCCTCTCTCTTTCTCATCCCTCTCCAAGGTTTTATACTTTAGAGCAGGAGCCCAGTTGGCCCAAAACTGTGTAGCCAAGGCTAGCCTCCTATCTCACCCTCTCAGGTGCTGGAATGACAGATGCAAACTGACACATGAGGCAGCTTTCCATGGCTCAGCAGTTCAGAGCACTGGATGCTCCTTCAGGGGAACTAGGTTAGATTCTCAGAACCCAGATACACACAAAATATCCACTAAGGTAAACTAGTAAAGGAAAATAAAATGGCACGTGAGTTCCATTTGGCTCTGTGAAGTAGGAATCTTAGATGTTTTAGGTAGAAATGTTGGTGTCCAAAGCTGGCCTTAATCATCACAGGAACACTTTGCCCTTCTCATTAAACAAAATGAAACAAACAAAAAACAAATCCCAACTCCCTGGAGAGGTTTCTGTCATAGATGGAAGTGAATGTATCTACAAAGTCGGCTACATGAAAAGGTCCAGCACAACACAGCTGTGTCTAACCTACAGGTGTCTCTGCCCAGCTGGTCAACATGGTAGAATGTTCCACCCTGAACATACCTCGCTAGTAACACCATGAACTGCTAATTTTAAGATGATCTTGAGTACACAGACTATCCTAATTTCAACACAGGCAGAAAACATGCTAATAACTCAGAAAAACCACTTGCTTTAGGGAAAGAAGAAACTTATATACCTCGAGTCATTGCTTTACCTGGTTAAGGAAATACTGCATGAGGAGGTTTGAAAGAAAATGGCTCCCAAAGGGAGTGGCACTATTAGGGGGTGTGGCCTTGTTGGAGTAGGTGTGGTCTTGTTGGAGGAAGTGTGTCACTGTGGGGGTGGGCTTTGATGTCTCTTTTCTCAAGCTTCACTCAGTATGACAGTCGACTTCCTGTGGCCTTCTAATCAAGATGTAGCCAGCGCCATGTTTGCCTGCATGCCACCATGCTCCCTGTCATGATGATAATGGACTGAACCTCTGAAACTGTAAGCCATCACCTCAATTAAATGTTTTCTTTGCAAGAGTTGCCGTGGTCATGGTGTCTCTTTGTAGCAATAAAAAGCCCCAAGACACTGTGCATGTCACTAAAAAGGGAAAGATGGTAATTCAGTTCTAAGACACTGCACATGTCAGTGCATAGGGAAAGATATAATTCAGCTGCCACAATTTTTATCCTGACAAATTTCATACCTGAGTATAAAGATGACATTAAATCATGTGACTAGGATGTTCATTCTTCCCAGCTTCCCTTGTCTGGGATTTTCGTGAGTGTCCCCTTTGGCTCTCCAGTGGAGCCAGGGAAGATGGCAGTGTGGGGTACTGACTTACCAGAGGGCCAGCTCAAACTCGGGAAGAGACGAGTAACTGGCCAGGTAGGTGCCGCAGTAGCTGAAGCAAAGCAAAGTGTAGTCCAGGAGGATGTTGCCTAAAATACAAAACCATGACAAGAACTTGACTGTGGCATCCAGATGGACTCACAGCCTCACAGAAAGTGTCCCTCTCCTAGTGATTTGCATATTTGTACTTTGTCACGAAGTGAGTGGCCTCCTGGCCACCTAAGATTGAGAACAGAAAGTTCAGGGCAAAGTTAAGAACCATTTTCGACGCTTTTGTTGGTGATGACTTTGTCTTGTTTTCTTTCAAACAGGGTCTTCTATGTTGCTGAAATTAGCTTCAAATTCATAATGCCCCTGCCTCCATCTCCCAAGTGCGAGGATTATATAGACTTATTCTACCACATCCAGTAAAACCCATTTTTATTAAGACCATTAGGTCACTCACTGTCTTTAGACTTTGGTGCATTACTGAGCAAACTATACCATAGTGTCCCAGCCTGATTTGAAATGAATGACCCTTAATGTCTCATACATGTGAGACATTGGGGTTAGAACAGTTATGCAAGCTTCAAGTGATTTAGGAGGTTGTAACAATTCTAGCTAACATTTTAAATAGGTGTTATAAATAAGGATTTATAATCCTTAGACCATATCTGGTCCTCAACCCAGTTTCTTCCAGTTCTTAGAACAACTTTATATGTCTGGCTGCAGAAAAGCAACATTGCTTTAAAAACCTTAGCAATGAGATGTTTACAAGGGGGTTCTTGGGGAGGCTGACTGAGGGACAGGCTCATCTCTGTTTTCTAGGACAGGGCTGATTTTCTCTTCACTGGCTTGTCTTTAGTGCTGTTGCACGGGGCCCAAGGTCAGCCTTGATATTAGCACCTGATTTCTTGTTCTGAGTATTCTAATGACTGTTTCCATTTTTATACCTACTGTGTGTGCGCGTGCGTGTATGTGTATGTGTGTGTCAGTGTGTATGGTGTGACATGTGTGCAGATGTTTGCAGAGGCCAGAAGAGGCTGCCAGATCTCCTTTAGTTGAAGTTATAGGTAAACTTGTGAGTGTTGGGATCAACTCGGATCCTCTGCAGGAGCAACAAATGCTCTTAACTGCTAAACCATCTCTCCGGCTCACACTTCTCATGTTAAACTGACTGTAGTGTATCCTTAGAGTGTGACTTTGTCATTAAATTTACTTAGCATGGTGTTATCAACAACAACAACAAAAATGTATTTATTGAGCACGTAATAAAAAAATAAACATTCTGTGGGACGAGACCTTAACACAAATATTTTATATTCTTTCTTTACTTTTCCTATATTCAACATTTAATATCAAGTAAGTTCTGTTACACATTATAAATATTACTATACATTCAAAAATTTAAATATACAATATTTTGAATATAATTTTTAAAAGTCTAGAGAGAAAAAAATATGTACCTTTGTGACCCTAACATCAAGTTTGGTAAATTTCTTTCTGCTCTTGTTTTCTTTCAGACAGTCTCATGTAGCCCAGGATGGCCTTAGATTCACTATGTAACTGAGGCTGGCCTTGACTCCAAATCCTCCTGCCTCCTCCTCCCCAGTGCTGGGATTACAGGTGTGTACTACCATGCTCAGTTTCCTTCTACTATGTGTTTACATGTAGAAATACATGCAAATATACTTTCTGTATATATAACTTCTCTGTTTGTAGTTGCAATAAGTGTTGGTTGGCTATTGGGCACAAAATGCTCCATTTAAAATATAATGTGGATCACACAAAGTGTTCTATTTTACTGGTTTCCTTGTTTACATTACATTAAGCACTTTATCGTGTCTTTAATATTTCTTCAAAATTTTGCTTTGTAATGCTTGCAATATAACCCTTCATGGAATTTTTTTAAACATATTTACTGTTCATATGACAGGGCTGTGGGCTGTTGTCTTCTTTACAATTACAATACTCTTAACTCCTCTGTACACAAACCTATAATCATATTCCAGACCACTGCATTTCTTAAAATTGCGTTCTAATTCTCATAGCGACCCCAGAAGGGTTCTATCAGTTTATGCTCCCACTGCCAGCAAGCAAGAGGCTACCAATTTCTCCACACTCTGACTGTCTCCAAAAACACTAGACTCCATTGACACGAACACAGCCCTGGATTTACACCAGGTGGTTTTAGGCTCTGGATCCTTCTTCCTCAGCCTCCAAAAGTCTGGGTTACATGTGTGTGTAATCACAACACTCAGACTCAGGTTGTGTTAAATGGAGGCAGGTATCATTAGATAGAGACTCCTGGAGACACACAGCAAGCTCAGTCCATGGAGGCCAGCTGTATCTGTGAATGATTTAACAGTAATACAAAAATAATAGGTAACCATGAATGAACGCTTGGTGTGTGTGTGCGCACCCCCACACACACACACATACACACTGCCTTAGCATAAACTTAACAGTAAACACCACATTTAGCCCTATTTTGTGGTTAAGAACACTGGGGTTTAGATGTATCTTTATTAGTTATGTAAGTGCCATTTGGTGTTAGAACTCCAGTAAATCACCAGGAAAAAAGAAGAAACACTGTCCTGGAAAAGTCAGTTCTCTAACCCGGTGTTTCTCACAGTTTAAAATGCACACAAAACACCCGAGAAGGATTGTTAAAGCTAAGCTGTTGGTTTGGTAGGTCTGGGGTGGGAGCCGATCTGTGTATTTTGAGGGAGTGGCTGTTTCTAACGTGCCTAGGCTGGCCTCCTGCTCATGGGATCAAATGAGCCTTCCTATTCAGCCTTTAAGTTTCTGGGTGCACAGGCGTGTGTCAACATAGCAGGCTGTTTCTGCCCTTTGAAATAGTTTCTGAGGTTGCACCAGAATTGGCAGGAAGCACAGCACACTTTGAATCAGAAGGCAATTGCCAACTCAATGAAACCTGTGGTGATCAGCTTGGCTGTTTCTATTTAAAAGAACCTTTTCACACTATAAATCACCTTCACTCGTTAAAAACTAGATTTGCTCACAGAAGAACATTCTTCAGTTGCCAGGTGTGGTGTTGCTACACCCCTTCAATCCTAGCTCTCAGCCAGCAGAGGCAGGTGGCTTTCTGGGTTCGAGGCCAGCCTGGTCTACAGAGCAAGTTCCAGGATAGGCAAGGCAACACAGAGAAACCCTGTCTCCAATGAAAATATAAACAAAAACTCCTTCAGTTCCAGGGGTGGGAGGGCTTTACGGTGAGGGTCTCCCAAGATACCTTTTAACTTGTTTTTTCTGGACAGTGCAGGAAAGCTGTATATGTAGATGATGGGTTTTAGTTTGCGGTCAGAGAAAGCCACAACTTCACCAGGAACGTTAGTGGCCACGACGCCCACAATTCCATTGATACACTGGAGCACAGTCTTCTTCTTGGTTTCAAGGTTAATGAATATGACGTAGTTCCCAGAAGGGTAGCAGATGGTGTGGTCGTTGACGAAATGGACGTTCTGACTCGGGAATCCTTGCACCCATCTTTGAGAAAAGAGAGCTTGCTATCAGTGTAGTGCTTTTCCATTTCCCTTTAACACAGCAACCAGAAAAACATTGGTTCCGTTTTTAACCCCCTTTCTGTTCCCATCGCTCAGAGAACCACACATGTTCACTATGAAACCAATATGAGTCAATGAATAACAGAAATTTAAAGATCAGTAGGGCTTGGGCCAGTGGGATGCTCTGTAGGTGAAGGAGCTCGAAGAAAACAAAACAATGTAGCTGGGCTCTTTAATTTAGTTAAAAGAGTGAAACAACAACAACAAACAATCAAAACTCAACTAAGCAGGGACTGGAGAGATAGCGCAGTGGTTAAGAGCACTGGTTCCTCTTCCAGAGGACCTGGGTTCAATTCCCAGCACCCACAGAGCAGCTCACAACTGACATCCTCACAAGGAAATACATACAGGCAAAACACCAATGCTCATAAAAAGAAAGTTTTAAAAAGTCAACTAGACAAATTAAAAAACAAAACAAAACCCTTTGAGTGGAACAGCAGTTTACACATATGAAGAGTATGCGCCCTGTTTCAGACTTTAGATACAGATAAACGCGGGAAACAAAAGGATACGAAATCTATGCCAACGAAAGGCTTAGAACATACATGAAAGGCACATATTAGGTGAAGTTTGTGCGGTAGGTACATAGTGAAAGGAACGTCTGAGATAAGGAAATTTCATTTTATTTAGCTATTATGGTGTCAAGAGAGTGAAGGACATAGGTTTCTGAGTCCCTCGAAAAGGGAAGAGCACAGCAGTGAAAGAGTGAATCGCGAGCAGCACCCAGAACGTGGAAGAAAAATCTTGTTATATGGCTCTTTCAGATTTCCAAGGGCCAGCATCAATGCACGAAAATCCGGAGTGAGAGGAAGGGAGCAGGGATCGAGGGGCCCTCAGCTGATGGGAATCGCAGGTGAAGGGGGTTAATATGCTGGAGCTATGGGTCCCAAAGTGCAGGGAATACCAAGGCGGGAAGAGGGCGCAGAAACAAAGGGAGGAGGAAAAGAAACCCGGGCAAACAGGCGAGGGTCCCTGTAGCGGGAAACCAAGGAGAGATCATCCGGTGCGGGCACCAAGGGGTCGCACAAAGGAAGGTGCTGGGGGTTGGGGAGGGGAGGGGAGAAGCAGAGCGAGTCTGCAGGGGGACCTGAGAGGTGGGGGTCACGACAGGTTTCCCGGCATCCCGCCCCACGCGGCCGCGATGTCGCACCTCACCGACAGGGAGGCGTTGGTGAAGTGCGTGGAGGCATCTTCGCGCTCCCGGCCTTGCGCCATGGCC
>LOEQ01006022.1:76250-90563 GCA_001685075.1 Bramus lutescens
GCCAAGGCAGTTTCTTTATTAACCAATGAAAGAAACACATAGACAGATGACCCTCCTACACCAATTACAGCATACAACCCAACAGATTCTTTAGACAAACCTTTAACCAGTGACATTTCCAGCTCACAGATTTAGTTTCCTTTAGAAGGAGAGAATCATGAGGGGGAAAAATTGGAAATGCAGTTTCTTCTGGCATACTAGAACATTTTAGTTTGCAAATGAAATTCCCATTCTGAACATTGTTAGCTCAACCATTCCAACATAAACTATGAATGCCCAAATTAAAACCACCAGACTAACTTAGGCCAACTGTTGGATTTTGTGCAACTCAAAGAGCTAAGAATGCTTTCCAACAATACTATTTTGAACAGCTAAAGGTATCAAATATAAACCATTACGTGTGATGTAGAAATCATATCAAGGTCAGCCACTCTGAGTGAATGGTTTATGATTTGTGGGCTTGGAGTGGTGTGTCAACATTTGTACATCTACTGTAATGAAGGCACCAATCTGACTGGGATATTAATAATAATATAGGAGGCTGTGTTGGAGCTCAGGAGAACATTAGATACTTCTATGTCTTCTGCTTTATGCTGTTGGGGACCTAAAGCAGCTCTAAAAGTTAAAGGCTATTAAAAAATATATCAAGCTCAGTGAACCTGAGTAGGGTTTTATTGGTGCACAGCTGTACCCATTCATTCATATACTTCCTATGGCTGTTCTTATGCTACAGGAATTGAGCAGCTGAGACCTGAAAAGCCTTCAATATTTACTCCATGGGGAGAAGTTTTCCGACTGTCCATTCTATTGCATCTGGTACTGACTAAGCTGCTGGATGACAGTGTTGTCCCCAGAGTGAAAATTCTCCTCTCCTACATTTACCAGTTGTGGGACATTTAATAAGTGCTTAATCTTGTTAGTCCCCCATTTACTTATCTTTTGAATGGGAGAATAAGTCCTACAGGACACTTCCAGGACCAATTTAGGGCTTAAATGAACTAAGAAAGCACCAAACAGGTCAACAATAATTCATTTTTATTTTGAAATTCTGCCTTTCTCTTATGCCTTCCCTTTTAGAATCTGGGTGTGTTTTCCTCAGTTACCTGCTATGTTTATGTGAAAGGTGAATGGAAAAAAAATAAATAAAAGGATATGACAGCTCCTAAGGGGTTGAGGTGTTCTAAGAAAGAAAGAAAGAAAGAAAGAAAGAAAGAAAGAACTTTCTTTTCTTTCTTTCTTATTTTTATTTATTTTTTTATTTTTTGAGACAGGGTCTCTCTGTAGATTTGGGGCCTGCCCTCAAACTAACTCTCATAGACCGGGCTGGCCTCGAACTCATAGAGATTCACCTACCTCTGCCTCCCGAGTGCTGGGATTAAAGGTGTGCACCACCACCGCTCGGCTGAGGTTTTTATATAGATGTAAGGAAGAATACAGCAGAAACATCTGGAGAGTCCAGAGTGAATGTAACTGGCAGACTGAGTCGGACCATGTGAGGAGAGTGAGGGTGGGGGGCAGGAGAGTCCCTGGGCTGGTGAACTTTAGGATGGGGGCAGGGTGTGCCGGCCAGAAGGACCCTGTAACAAATAGGGACTGAAGGATGCTGGGAGAACCTGGTGGCCAGCATCTGCTTTGGTCTGCGAACAGATACCTCCTCTGTCCTGGGTTTGGTGCACTGGTCTGCTGAGAAGCCACCTCTTTACCCCTCCTTAGTTATCATGGTAGGCTTATGTTTCTTGTTTCTGTTTGCCATAAAGCTTGTCCCCCATCAGAATGAGTTCCAGGGAAGTAGTTGTCTGTGCCTGCATCGGCCAAAGTGGAAGTGTCAGCAAAGCAGGAATGGGTCTGCTTTAAGCGATGCCAGGTTTCTGGGGGCACCTGTGCTCTTCTAAGCATTGATCCAAATGCTCTCGCTAGTCCGTAATTCCAATATAAGAACTATCAATGACGCATTGGCATTTAGGCTTAACTCCCACGGAGTCACTGGATTCTTGACTAAAGCTGTGGTTGAATTAGTGCTGAAGATTTCAAAGATTTTTAATTTATAGAAAAAAATTGATTATTAGCCGAGACAGTCTGGAGAGGTGAGAATTCCAAAGGCCCAGAACCATTTGTCCTATAAGCCCTATGATAAGACTCTGTTATGTTAGTGAAAAATTAGATTCAGCAATGAAGCTGCCTGTATGTGCTGTTGGTTTTTCTGGAGATCAGCTTTCCGCTGTTGCAGCCCAGGATAATGGGCCTTTGAAAAGTCATTGGACTTTTAAAATCCTTTGACTCTGCTAATTGTTCACTTTGAACAAATAATGTCATTCTTCTGGGGCACTTTGTGAAGGGGGAGCAGTGTTGACCACACAACATGGAAGTTTGGGAAATGGAGTAAATCAGAAATAACTGGCCGTAAATGAGACACATGATGCTTTTCTGTCCTTCCTTTCATTCCATAAGACATGTTTGCAAGCCATTTCCACTTCATCTCAGGCCTGGAAAGTTAAAGGAATTCATTTTTTTCACTTGTTGGCATTCAGGGTTTCAGCTTACCAGTGTCAGTGTCAAGGCCAACTGCCTCCTCGACCTCACGTAGATAGGCGCTGTGCTCCTGGGCTTGTTGTCCTTGGACACTGAAGGACTTCTGTCAGAAAGTCAGGCTGGAGGAGGACTCAAAACCAGTTCTTGGCTCCAGGAGTCTCGTTCCTCCTCACTGCCAGTTTCTCGGAACTTGGATAGAAATCTCACAAATGGAATATCAGGGAGAGGTGAGAGCGGTGTGGACTTGAAGCTGCCATTCACTTTCTGAGTGGTGCCGGGTCTCACCATGTCCCAAGTGTTCCCTTCCATTTGCTGAACCATGAGAAAGTTTGGCCTTTTTAAAAAGAAAGCACACTGAACACGTTATGTGGAAGGTGTGGTCAACTATCTGCTTAGGATGAGGATTTGTGAGAGAAAGGAAAAGGTAATATTAGCCTGATCAATTTGTTTTTGATTCCTTTGAAATCCACGTTGGGATTTAAATGTCCAGTCTTCTTTCTGTGGGTGAGGACCCACCAAATGCTTTCCCTGTGTGTCTGAAGCAAGAGCTATTTTCTGGGGTACTTATTGTTTCCCTCGTCCATATATGGGCATCCATATCTGGGGAGGTGTCTTGGAGAGGGCTAGATTATCCTAGCTCCGATCCCAGGGGTCCCAATTCACTTTCTCTCTGCCCCACCAGAGTGCTGTCCACTGCTGAGAAAGTCAGTTTGGGTCTGAAGGAAGCAGTTATATCTGGAACCACCAGCAGCAGAGAGCCACAAGGCGGCGACTGTGAGCTTTTGGGTACTGCGCAGACACCTGGAAATTGATGTCAGTGGATGCCTCCAGAAGCCTGGGGAGAGGTAAACCTTCAAGACTTGGACCCTTGGGATGGGGGAGAGGCGTGATGGGCTGCTTTCTCTGGAGAACCTGTAAACCAGAGGACAGAGGACAGACTTGGACAAACTATATGTGCGAATGTCCCCTGTGGAGCTTGAGAGGCTCAGAACAGAGTCCTCCAAGAAAATCCAAATGGAAGGTCAGTGGATGGACAGGGAGCAGTCTTGTTGGTAGAATCTGCTGTACCAGGGCAGTAATGGAGCTCCCTACCACCCACCCCACTCTGAGTGTGCTCTGTGGGTTTCTTTACGTTTGGTCTAGGAAACCAAAATGAATGCTTTTCAATGGGTGAGGGGGCTCCCCTGGTGACAGCCAGAGAACTGCCACTTTTATCACTGTAAAAGACAGCTAGCTATTAATATTCTTCCATTTGACTTTATCGGCTAGATACAGATTAATTTACACACGCTCATGTTTCCTGTCTTGCAGCTGTACAGTTGCAGTGATTTGGAAGAGAGTAGTAAGAAATATGCACTTGTGTCCTGAGGCCTCAGATTCCAACAACCCCTTGGCGGCAGTGGATGGTGGGATCATGACTTTAGGTGTGGCTTTGCTGGACTCTGGAGCCTTGGCCAAGAGGAATCTAGGGATGGTTCTAGAACTGCTTCACCAACACTGCCTTTAATTGCAGTGTTGAAAGAGCCATCTAATAAGAGAGTCTTTACCCAGGAAGAGACAACACTGCTTGAAAAGAAGCAGCCGAAACCTCTCTGAGCAGAGAGTTAATTAATTTCTCTATGTTTGGTGGAGGTTGTTTTTGTTTCTTGTTTTTGAGACAGGGTCTCTCACTATGTAGCCCTTGGATTCACAGAGATCTGCCTGTCTTTGCCTTTCAAGTGCTGGGATTGAAAGTGTGTCATCATACCCAGCTAATCTCTCTCTCTCTCTCTCTCTCTCTCTCTCTCTCTCTCCCTCTCTCTCTCTCCCTCTCTCTTCCATATGTCTCCAGCCTAGCAGCACTCTGCATAGTTCCTTCAAAATGAGCCTAAGGGTTGGTCTCCATTTCTGTCCGAGCCCCTGGACGTCTTGATTTGCATTCCTGGGTTAGCTTACGGGGTTCCTGATGTGCAAAGCTCTAGAGTGCTGTGGCCCGGGCAGGAGGTTGTGAAGAGTTAGGCGGTCTACACAAAGCACCGCATCACAGTGTGTGCACAGAGTACTGGCTTAGTTGTCCCGAGAGAGCCCCAAGTGAAGAGAAGAGCCATGCTTGCATCCTGCCTTCGTAGATCCATGAAGAAGAGCAGAACAACCAAAATGTGCCTTTAATGATCCCCGAATTCAGTGCTTTGTCTTCAGCTCCTTAATCTTAATCTGACCCAGTATTTACGTATCACGAGAAAGGAACCAGACAGGATGAGATTGGTTCAGATGATCTTGATTGAGAGGAGAGAGAGCGAGAGAGAGCGAGAGAGAGCGAGAGAGAGCGAGAGAGAGAGAGAGAGAGAGAGAGATGAGTGCTAGGCTGAGACACGTGCAAGAGAGCGAGCTGTTGAGTGTGTGAGAAAGCAGAGAATCAGGGTACCGGAATTGGAAGCCTCCCCCATCCCAGCCAAGGAATTTCCACTTGATCCCCAAACTCGATGTGGAGTAACTGCAGACTTCCAGGCTGGGGTGTGATGGTTCCTTCCTGCTTTGCTTACTAATGGGAGGATGGAGGACAGGGTTAGAGAGGGGACCTGACTGGAGAGGTCTCAAGGGACTAAGACGCGATGAACTTTGGTGGAGGGGCTGGTGAGGTTGGTTTCCAAGTTTGTAACCAGTAAACGCAAGCGGCTGGGACTTGGACTGAAGATCCAGTGCGCTGTTGTCATGGCAGCACTGCAGAGCAGAGATGTGGAGGCAGAACTCAGGAGAGTGCTATGCCCACAGCACTGGACCCTGGGTGTGGTCTTCCTAGCTAGGGGCATTAACAGAAAGATGGGAATGTATAACCAGCAGGTCGCTGATAAGTATGTCACAACAGTCCCTGGGCCGGGGTGGGGGGGGGGAAGACTAACCAAAACCCTGATTTGTAGCATTTGCCCATTTCAGCAAGGGAACATCCTCTCAGCAAGTCTGCTTTTCAAGGGGCCACCTCTGAACCCAGTTGGGAAGAGGTGTGGCCAGCCGGCCAGCTCCAGCGCCTCCTGAAGAGCCCTTTTCACTTGTGTTTAGTCAGGGCCTCAGAGCCCTGGCCCTGGTAGCTGTCACTCCTGCATGTAAGGACCACTGAACGTTCAGTTTTTTCCCAGTGGGTTTGGGTGGGAGTTTTGTCCCACAGTGTTAGGAAGAACATTAGCTGCCACGCACACAATAGCAGAATCTGAAACAGCCGGTGGACATGAGCTATAAAAGCCATTCCTCCAAACGGCTATCTACAGACTCAGGGCCTAGAGTAGAGTCTAGGAGATCCTAGTGAAATTAAAACTTAACACAATAATCTGACAGAAATGCCCCCTAATTCACATGTACATTTTTCATCCTGTTTTTGTTGTTGTTGTTGTTTCTTTGTTTTGTTTTGAGAAAGATTTTTGCAGTGTAGCCCTGGCTGTCATGGAACTGACCATATAGACCAGGATGTCCTTGAACTCACAGAAATCTGTCTTCCTTTGCCTCCTACATGCTGGGATTAAAGACATTGGTCACCACATCCTTCATGTTGGTTTTATAAGCAGGATTTTGTGTGGGCTGAAAAGCTATTGAACACACATGGTCTTTCTGAGTAACAAAAAAGCTGATAGTGTGTGCGTGTGTGTGTTGTGTGTGTGTCTTTGGAGCCCCCAACTAAACAGTATGGATTATGACACACTTCAAGTGGGTTTTACAAGAAGGATTTTGCTTGGGCTGAAAAGCTATTGAACACACATGGTCTTTCTGAGGGACAAATAAGCCAATATTCTCTTTTTATCTATCTGTCTGTCTGTCTGTCTGTGTGTATGTGTGTATATATGTGTATGTGTGTGCGTTTCACTTATGAGGGTTTGGATGGGCTTATGCCATAGTGGATACCTGGAGGTCCAAGGACAGCCTCAGGTGTTGGTCCTTCCTCCCATCTTATTTGAAACACAGCCTGTCTTTTGTTGTTCCCTGCATTGTATACCATGTCTCTAACCTCACCGCAGGGGCATTGCTGTTTCTGCTGTTTCTGCTGCCCAGCTTCGCATGGTCCTGGGATTTGAACTCAGGTTCTCATGTTTGCACCACTGCATCGTCTCTCCAGCCCAAGATTTCAAGGTGAAATCTGTCACCTGTTGTAGCCTATTAAGAAACTTGGTTTGCGTTTTGTGGTCTTAAGATCCAGGTGATATTTTTCTTTTGAGAAATGACCTGTATGATCTTTTGATTTCTTTAAAAATTCCAGTTTTCTGGGCGTGTCAGTATGGGCCTGTAAAACAGCCTGTAGAGGATAAAGGTAGGAGGGCCCTACATTTGAGGCTAGCCTGAGCTGTGTAGTGAGATTCTGTCTCAGGAAACAGCAGCAACAACAAAACTTTTAAAAATAACAAAAATTCACTTAAGACTGAATAATCTTATAAACAAAACCTGCTGCTTTTGATTATCAACAGCCGACCCTCCTTCCTGCTGTTTTGAACACTGGTATGCATTTTATACTATCGGGATGCTGTAGTCTCGGCATACTTCAAACCCGCCTTTGGGCAAACGTCCTAGCTTTTCTTGAATCATTTATCTAAGAAGTGCACCCATTTTAGTTTTATTTTTGTATGGTATTGACTTTTCCACTTCAGCATCACACTCGAGCCAAGTTCTGTTTTTCTTATCTTTGTGGAGTCCAGCATGGAAGGACCTATCAAGAGTTCTTTTTTCTGCCAGTGACTTATTCCAAACCTTTTCGTGGTGGTAGTTGTCAAATCGAGCCCAGGGTAGTGCGGTAGCTTTCTAGATTGGACAGATTTTTTTCCCTGGTGTTGTCTGGTTCTCCCTCGCAGTCCATGCGATCTTGCCTTTAGGCACTGGCTCTGCTCTCTGGCTTTGCTTGGCTCTTTTTCCAGCTGTTATCAGATTTGATGCAGAGTCGACCGAAACATCACTGAGGGAATGAGCATCTGAAACCTTCATCTTCCCACGGCCACAAGGCACTTTCTGGTTCAGCTTCTTGACGTTTGTGGGCCTGCTTTGTATTCCCGTCGTTTGCATTTTCATGCAGAGTTTCCCACAGGCCTCGTCTGCACAGTTTGCCTGAGGGTTGTATCTGCTTACAGAGTGTGTGCACCACTCAGGAACTCCTGTGGTTTATTGAGTTTAAATTTCACCCATAATCTTAACTTCTTTCTTTCTCTTCTTTCCCACCTCTTCTCTTCCTCCCACCTTTTCCACATTTTCTTTTCAGACATGGTCTCACTGTATAGCCCAGGTTGACTTCAAGCTCTTCATCCCCCTGCCTCAGCTTCTTCAGCTCTGGCATTAAAGGCATGTTCTACCATGGTCAGTCATAATGTTAATGTTTAATTTGTATTTTCTTCTTTACAAACAAAAAGACATTTTTGCCCATTTGTTTGTGTTGCTTGGTTAAGTTTGCTGTCTTGTAAAAATTGTTCAAGGATGCTGTATGTCTCCACTCTAAGATCATACTAGCTGTTCTTATTAATTTGTACAATTCCATTTAAAGAGGAGTTGCTCATATTTGGAGGTTACTTGACTATTTAAAATGCGGTTTTGTTCTTTCTTGTTTTAACTTTTTTTTTTTTGAGACAGAGTTTCTCTGTAGCTTTGGAGCCTGTCCTGGGACTAGCTCCTGTAGACCAGGCTGGCCTCAAACTCACAGAGTTGTTTTAACTTTTGATCCAATTTATCTCTTGTGCATATGGAAGTATAACATTTTAACAGGGGCAGTGTTTCCTGTTGAGCGTTCTTCCATTGCATTTGGGCACTGGGCGCTCTGCCTCTCCAGAGATGGGAAGGGGATTCACTGGAATTTTCATCCATCTACTGCTTTACTGGGCTGTGGTTAGGTACTACCTAACTTTTACTAAGTAGATTTCGAATAAAAGAATTCAGCTGCAGTAAAGGATGGCAGCGAGGATTTCCAGGGTGTTCCATCAGTCCACAGATGTCGGCGAGCTGGATTTTGCATCTTCATATATTAACGCCATCCTAATCGGTGGTCAGGGGAGCAGAGGGGCAAGTCCTACCAGAGTCCCACCTTTCAGCCTTCTTCCTAACAGAGCAGTGGTCCCTTTTACAGGAACCCTGTTCACTGTGCTGTGAGCTCAGTCTGGTTTTTCCTGTGTGTCTGCGTGGCAAGGACCTGGAATTTAAAATCTTGAAACTTCCTTTTATTTTCTTCTCAACTCAAAAGGTCTCTGTCCCAGCCCCAAGTGCTCTGTGGCTGCCTCTGGACATGGGCTTGATTCTACCGCTTTTGCCCTTGAAGGTGCCTTTTTGCCTTTGCAGAAATGGGCATGTGTGTGACTTCTGACTTGTAGGACTTCTTCCCGTCCTCCATCAAGTACAGGACATCCAGTGGGAGACACAGCACTGCCAGAGGGTTGGAGACCAAGGATTTCCTGGTGATGGCCTAAATGATAGCAGTATAAAGCCAGTGGCCATCGCAAGGGTTGAAGATCTTATACTGGGCTTTTTGGAATGTGTGGTCTAAAGGAGTCTGGGGTTAGCGTTTTTAAAATCGCTCTTCTGTTATCAGAATTGGGGTGCTTCGTGGCCCCAAACAGTACGTGGTGCAAGAAATAAGTTCTTCCAGTTCTGGAACACTTCTTTCTTAAATGCCTTAAGGATTTTTTTCTCCTCTTTGACTTAGAGAGGGAGTCCTGGCCGCTGCACCACACCACCGATGGCCACTAGGGGGAGTCCCACACACGTCTTCCACTTGTTTTCCCTGTTGGTATTCCTCCTCTATCGACCTAGGGGGAGCCCGAGAGTTCCCAGCAGGAGGTGAAGGGTTTCTCTGGTTCCTGGGTGGAAATAAGACATCTTCACCAAACCAAACGTCCCTCCTCTGCAGCTGTCACTCACCAGCTATTCCTTAACGCGCCTCTAGTCTTCCTTTTCAGTGGGGAAAAGAGAACAAATCTTGCATTGCTATTTTAAAACGTTTTACTTATTTATATTTTTATTCATCACTATATATGTGTGTGTGTATATATATACTGTGTGTGCATGTGTGTGCGCGTGTGTGTAAGTAGGCACACATGTGGAGGAGGTCAGAGGATACCCTCTGCTGTTGAGTCTCACCGCCACCTTGTTTGAGACAAGCATCTCTGTTAGTTTTCCTCTGTTTAGTCAGGGTGTCTTCCCACAAGCTTCCCAGATTCCTCAGTTTCAGCCTCGGATCTGCAAGGAGTGCAGGGATTGCAGAGATCTTGTTCCTCTATCAGGCCCTAACTGGCTCTTTGTCCGTCTGTTTGTTTTCACCTGGGTTTTTAGGATTTGGCCTCCGGTCCTCACCCTTGCGTGGCATGCACATTTGTCCACTGGTCCGTCTCTCCAACAGAACATTTTAAGGTAGATCCTTTTGAACGCTGCAAACACCAAATGCCCCTTTGCAAGATCTCCCCATCACAGTATCTGGCATTCTAGGAGCGGAGTAACACTGTGTCCGAGAGGTAGCAGATTTGCATAGAAGGGAGCATGGCTATCGAAGATCCTGAAGATAGCTGCAAATCTCCAGGGAGGCCAGGCCACGGTGTCCTATCACCTGGAGGCAGCTGTAAAGGAATGCACGGTGAGGGGAGTTTTAGACTTGCCCTGTACTCTCGTGACAAGAAGCAGCTTAGGAGGAAGGGCTTATTTGGGCTTATGACTTAAGGGTACTGTCAATCATGGAAGCCAAGGCATGGCGGCAGAAGCAGTTTGCAGTTGCAGGAGCAAAAACATAAGCCTGCTCGTTCACATCTATGGATCAGGAAGCAGCGACTGGACTTTTAAAGCCTGGGGTGGTCTTCAGCTGCTCTGAACATCAAGGCAGTTTAGTGTTTTCTGTGTTGTCCTTCCCCCTCTGTCTTAGCTACTTTCCCACTGCTGTGAAAAAGCAACATGCCAAGGCAACTTGGAGGGGTTTGTTTGGGGTTTGCAAACCAGAGGGTTAAGAGTCCATGACCATCATGATGGGGAACACGGCAGCAGGCAGGCAGGCATGGCACTGGGGCAGCAGCTGAGACCCCACATCTCAGTCTGCAAACAGAAAGCAGAGAGCACTAACTGGAAATGCCGGGAGACTTTTGAGGTCTCAAAGACCACCCGTGACACATCTCCAGCAAGACAACACCTCCTGGCCATTTCTAAACAGTTCTACCATCTGGGGACCGAGTATTCAGACATGAGCCTACGGGGGCCATTCTCACTCCAAGGCCACACTCTCTAAGCCAGGTCTTTCTAGTACATGACTGAAACAAGCAGCGGAGTCACGTCTCATTGTTCAGATGCTTTTGATTTGGTTCCATCCTGTTAGCTTCTCGATGCCGCCTACTGTGACAATGATCAGGGAGCCTGTTTGCCACCCTGGGGAATAGGAAGGCTTTAGGGCCATGAGGTTTGCTTTCCCTTCTGAGAAGGGGAGGCAGAGGGGAGCTCCTTGATCCGAGGTCAGGATGAAGTTCTTCCTGTGGAACCCTCAGGGGCTAGGCTGTTCATGCAGGCTCCTGCCTCCTCACCATACCCCGAGGTACTCTGAGGTGACCACAGCTGCTATGGCCTGTCAAAGATATGCTTTCCTTACAGTCCACCTATGTGGGTTGTTGTCCCATTTGAGAAAGAAAATGTTTATTATATTGTAGAGTGTTGATGTTGAGTAGCATGAAGTTTGAAGAATTTGAATAAAAGAAGAAAGTATGGCAAAGACAATGCTGGGAGGGAGGCAGGGGAACCCACTGAACAGCACTGATCTGTCTTAGCTTTGAAGCCATGGAGAAGGCAAAAGAGAGACCAGTGCAGACGGCAGCATCCCCCTTTAGTATAAAGAGTGCGTGGGAGATGAGTCACAACACCAGCAGGGGGTTCTATGTTGGTCTTTAGCAACTGGCTCAGACTTTTCATGTCCCTGGGGAACGGGCAGTGCTGCTCTAAGGTCCAGCTTCCCAGCTCCAAGCTGAGATGATCTGGAAACAGCCTAGGACTTGGAGAAGCCTGTCCCAGGCTGAGGGAAGGGCTGGGCTACCTCTGTCTGGGTTGCTCTTTCCATATCCTTCAGTCTGATGAGCCATGTTGTTTGTTCAATGTTGAAGGGAGGCAGGGAACAGGGTGTGGCCAAAACTGTGGCCCTAAAGGAGCTAGGGCAACCCTGGCAAAGGGAGGAAGCCATCTCTTGAAAATAGAACACTGGCAAGTGAGTTTTTCTTCCTTGTAATTAGTCTGGCATTTTTATTTAGCATCTGTAATCATGTCAGCAAATGTGTAAATTAACCGGCTATTGTTCTGTGTATATTTCTAGATTCTTGAATATCAGAACACTACGTTCTTTGGTGGAGACCATATATCCATGATTGATTACCTCTTCTGGCCCTGGTTTGAGCGGCTGGATGTATATGGACTATCTGAGTAAGACATTTTACTATATGACTGCAAATTCACTGAGTGCCACCTGTTGAGATGCTCTGGGTACTACTAACTTCCCTGTAGACTGTCTTAGAATGTTTGTGAAACAGAAATCAGGACTGGACGCCACTCATGCATGCTTCTTTGTCCAAAATGCACCTGTGTTTTTCTCCCACTAAGTGCAGGCTTGCATGTTACCACATCTCTGCGGATAAGACTGTGTGTGCAGAAGCCTTCCTGGTGCTTCAGAGCCCACTGTCCCCTGTGTATTCACAGACGGGTGAAACAGCCTGAAGCTCTCTCCACGGCCCCACAGCTGGTCCTGCTGAGTCGCAACACATGCCACACACCTGAGCCCCATCTCCCACTCCCCTCCCCCAAATAGGAATGCCCTTTAAAAGCCAGAAGGTTTCAAAAGCAATGCGTGCATAATCTTCGTATAAACGAAGGGCAACCGCACATCAGGGAAGCGTCACACTTTTTTGTAAGCATGTTTAAAGCGTGGCAGGACTGTTTAAAGCTTTGTTGCCTCCAAGTTCTGCGGCGACACCGGACGGATGTGTGAGCTGCTGCCAACTCTGACCTCTGTCAGCCGCGTTAGGCATGCCGGGCACTTTGAGCATTTGAAAAGTAGTTCTTCCGGTCAGACCCAAGGTGACTGGATAGTTAAACATGCAGGGAAGTTATATTAGCTCCCTCCAAGGCAGAATGGCGAACCCCAGGTTATGGCTGCTATCCCCCAGCTGTCTTACCTTAGCTTATCACCTTGCCGACCCTAGACCCGACTTCCTCTGTCCGTCTTTGAAAAGGCCTGTATTTCCAGGTTTCATGATTGTTTTATTTATTGTAAAAGTATTTGGAAAACTTCTCTCTCTCTTTTTTTTTTAAAGCCCTACAAGTAAAATCTACAAATGGTCTAGGACAGTTAGCTTGAGAGGGTGCTGGTCAGTCAGCAGTGAATTGAAAACCCTTGATTCCCCGCCTCAGTTCACAAGCATTTCCCCGCTTTCACAGAAGCCACGGGCACAAAGTCAACAGTTGGACGCATGGTTCCAAGGGAGCCTTTTTCCTCACCACGATCAGACTTCCTGGATAGTAACTAAGCTTGCTGTAGTTCCCAAACAAACCCATAGTTCTGTTTCTTTCAAATCTATAAAGTGATACATGCCCCCTTTGGCCACCCTCTCCTTTTCCTGTCTTGCAGCTGCGTGAATCACACCCCGATGCTGAGGCTCTGGATAGCCACCATGAAGCAGGACCCCATGGTCTGTGCCCTGCTCATTGATAAGAACCTATTCTTAGGCTTCCTGAATCTCTATTTTCAGAACAACCCTGCGGCCTTTGACTTTGGGCTGTGTGTTCCAGCCATTCAGTAATCACTGTATTGCCCAGGATTCTCAGCATATGGGATTCTGCGTTCATGGGTTGTCTTGGGGGTCAGTGCGTTTCTGTTCTTTTTTTTTTTTGAGGTCCTTCATAAACTTGGAAATGTAAAATATAGTCTAATTGTCATGTGTCTGAATCCTGTAGCTTCTCTAGAAAGGTCCCAGCTCTGATGCTGAAGTGCATTTGGGAACTAGATTGACTCCTGGCTCCTTGGCCTTTGCTACTCTTCAAAAGTCTCTCTGGAGAGAAGAAATCCTGAGAAGGAGGAAGAGGAGGAGGAAGAACAAAGAGAAAGAAACCCACCACACACACTCTATGTTGAAATACTATTCTCTTAGCAGAGAAACACTGTTGGCCACATGGGAAGGCATGCATATCATTCCTGTTCAAACTTTGGCCACGGGCCTGGGAGACACCCAAGGGTCTTGTGACTGGAAAGAATTCCAAAGCAGGAAATGAAACACCCGTTTTTCACCCTGGACCAACTACGTCAGAATCTCACCGGTGTTAGTGGAGCTCAGGATGTCTCACATAGTGTTTTATTAACCAGTATCCTGCCTCCAAAACACCCGCCCCTCTAAACCCAGTCACAGGCAAAGGTCACTGCTGGATGTGCGTCACACACTCAGTTGGTTCCAACAGATGCCTCTGTTGCTTCTTGGGCACCAGATCCTGGACCACAGGGAGGGGAGGATAACACTGATGAAGACACGGACCCTGCCCCATGGACCTCCGATCTCCACATCAGGTTGACCAAGCAGTGCTGTGCCACCAGAGACTGAGATGCCAGTGAGCTGTGGAAACTTGCTGTTCTATGCCAGTGTGTCCTAGCAGCCTGGGATCATTTTGGCTTTGTTCTCCCTTCGTAGTCTTCTGGCCTTCAGTATCCTCAGCCATGCCCAGAGGCCAGGCAACAGCAAGTGTGACATTTTGACTTCTCCATGCCCCTGCTTTGGACTCCATCCAGACCAACCCCTGTCTCTCTTGGCATCTCAGAATGGCACTGCTGTCTTCTGGTGCTGGACTTTT
>LOEQ01006024.1:30073-42529 GCA_001685075.1 Bramus lutescens
TTTTGTGCCCGGCTGCTGGAAGAGGCTCGGAATCGCAGTTCCTTTCCTGCTGATGTTGTCCACGGCATCTTCTCTAACATCTGCTCCATCTATTGCTTCCACCAGCAGTTCCTGCTGCCTGAGCTAGAGAAGCGTATGGAGGAATGGTGAGGGCTCCAGAGACAGTCTGCTTATTCTAGCATCAACTTGCATGCTAAGCCCAGATGTATACATAGGATTTCATTCCTGGGCTGGGATGTAGCTCAGTGGCAGAATTCTTGCCTAGACTATGCAAGGCCCTGAATTCCATCCCAGACATCATGGAAATAAGGTTTTTTGGTGTGGGGGTGTTTTTATATAGGGTTTCTCAGTGTGTAGGCCTGAATGTCCTGGAACTCGCTCTGTAGATCAGGCTGGCCTTGAACTCACAGAGATCTTCCTGATTCTGCCTCACAAGTGCTGGCATTAAAGGCCTGTGTTACCCCTACCCAGGGAAAATAAGTTCATTCTTACCTACCTTCTTTTCTGTGCAAGAGGCCCAGCCTCTGCCATCTAGGCCTTCACAATCTAATGTGGAACATATAGGTCAGGACCTAGAATGCTACAACAGAATAGCAGGCCCTTAAGAGTATGATATGGCTCAATTAGTAGAAGTGCTTGCTGCTGGCAACCTGAGCTCAATCCCTGGAACCCACGTAAAGATGGAAGGAAAGAAATGACTCCATCAAGTTGTCCTTTGACATCCACACACATGCTGTGTGTGCCCACATTTTCTCTCTCTCTCTCTCTCTCTCTCTCTCTTACATACACACACACAAACATACATACCCACTCATCATCCTCATCATCATGAAATTTAAGACAGAAATGAGAGTTGAGATTTAGTTGTTATGGTGTTGTATGTCTATAATCCCAGCACTAGGGAGTCTTTGGCAGATCTGTGAATTTGAGGCCAACCTAGAGTATATAGTGAGACTCCATCCAAAAAAAAGTGAGTTTAAGAGCTATAATGAGCCATGCATGGTGGCGTAAGCCTTTAGTCCCAGCACTTGGGAGATAGAGGCAGGTGGATCTCTGAGTTCAAAGCCAGCCTGGTCTATAGAGTGAGTTCCAGGATAGCCAGGGCTACACAGAGAAACCATGCCTTGAAAAAACAAACAAATCAAAGATAAAATGACTAGGTTCAAATTCTGTCTCTGTTACTTGCTAAATTTAAGCAAGTTTCTTAAGTTGTTATACCTTGATTTCTTCATCTTTATTCATGTATGTATTTTTATTTGTTTTTTGTAGTGTTAAGGATTAAACTGAAGGCCTTGCACATGCTAGGCAAGTGCTTCACCACTGAGCTGTACTCAAGTTCACCTTGTCTTTAAAATGGGGACAATAATAATGGCTTAACTTGTAGGATTATTTTTAAGAATTAAATGTCTTAATAATACATGTTGAGAGATTAAAAAAATACTGGCATGTAAGTGTTTAAAGATTATGAACTGCTGTTCTTTTGTTCTGTTTTGAGACAGGGTCTCACTAAGTAGATCAGGCTGGCATAGATCTCACAAAGATCCACCTGCCTTTGTCTCCCAAGTGCTAGGATTAAAGGTGTGTGTACCATGTCTGGCCTGAGCTCCTGTTCTTTTCAGTGCCATGGTAAAGGTGAGAATGGGAGACTGGGGATGCAGACACATGGGTGGAGCCTAGCCTAGGAGTAAAGTAATGGTTTGAGGAGAAGCGAATGTCCAAGGGAGAAGAGCATGGTTTAGTGACTAACTGGCCTTCGGGTTCTCCTCTTCCATTCTAGACTATAGTGTCTGCACCACCTGCTTGAATGGTCTTCCCAATAACAAGCAGGCCGTGCCACTGTCTGCTTAAAATAGCTTCCACGTTCCCTCCACTCACAGGATAAAGTATGCCTCTCTTACAAAACTGTGACTGCAGAGGGCTAGCGTAAAGCCTAGTTCCCACACATCCCTTACCATACATCTTGTGACCTGAAATCTGCTTTGTCTGCCATATCACACTGTGGCCAACAAGAGTTCAACAAGACCTGGTTACTATCCCTACCCTACAAGACAGTAAAGTTATCAGGGTTTGACTGGGTATGGCTCAGCACCGTGTCCCTGGCACTACCCAGCTCAAGACTGGGCACAAATCAATGATCAGTGGCCTTACAGTATGGCAAGAGTAAGTGTTCCAGGGTAATATAGTTTCTGGTGCTTAGGCAGGACAGTTAGGCTAAGGATCAAGCTGAGACTCTCAGCCTCACTGGCCTGTAATATAAGCAGCATTTCCAGAGAAGTAAGCCAGTTGAAAAATGGCTTTATTCTTGAGGCTGGAGACTTGTGGGAGGATCAGCAGGACCATGTCAGCCCCCGCTTCTACTCTAGGGACCGTTACCCACGCATTGGTGACATCCTGCAGAAGTTGGCACCCTTTCTCAAGATGTATGGCGAGTATGTGAAGAACTTCGACCGGGCTGTAGAGCTGGTCAACACATGGACAGAGCGCTCCACACAGTTTAAAGTCATCATCCATGAAGTGCAGGTAAGAGTTGAAGCTACAGGAGGAAATGTCCACAGGGACCTCGGGGAGGCCTTTAACCAGCCCTGAGCTTTCGTGCTTCTGTCACAGAAGGAGGAAGCCTGCGGCAACCTGACCTTGCAGCATCACATGCTGGAGCCCGTGCAGCGCATCCCCCGCTATGAACTTCTTCTCAAGGATTATCTGTTGAAGCTGCCCCATGGCTCCCCGGACAGCAAGGATGCCCAGAGTGAGTGTGTGGCCTAAGCCTTCCCTGCTTCCCCACACTGGCAGCTGGCCAGACATCTGAGGCTGGACTCCACGTTTCATTCACAGGGTTGGACTTCCAAGGTTGTATAATTCAATCCCAGAATAGAATCTCTAAACTGAAGGGCCTACATTGAGGCTCTGTGGGGAGATTTCAGGATGAACCTCCAAGTTCATTACCCTGCCTTGTTAAAAACTCCAGTTAGGAGCTTCTGACTAGAACTATATAGTCTTAAGGGGCATGTCCAGTACGATCCTTAGGGAGGCCATGCATTCCTGAGACTGAACTCAAGATTCATCTCCGAATGAAGTTGTATTGGAATAATGAAAGAGCCTAGCCCTACTCCTTCAAGCCAAGCCCGTTTAAATTCTCCTTGAGTCAGCTCCCCAGTCAAAGCTCCATCGAGTCAGACTTCTATTGTTCCATCTTCCAGAGTTAGCACTCCATTGCAGGCCCACTGACCATTCCCAAGAATGAACCTCCCTAAGGAATTTCAAGGCTGAGCAGAAGCCCAATAATTGTCTTTCTAGTCTGACTGTTCCAGACTTCATGTCCCTGTGTTTTATGCCTCTCAGGTTCGGATCTATAGGTTGAGATACTTCCTCTTCCTCAGACTCAGTCTTCATTCACTGAACCACTAGGAAAGTATTTGGTTTAGATTCCTTTCACCCCATCTGTATAGTGCCAAACCCCCACATAGAGCTCTTGAGTCTAGCCCACTTATTCTTTCTTAAACTCAAATTTTTATTTATACACCATTAACAGCTAAGTGTTTGTGCACTGTTCTAGGCACTGGAAATGGGAAGATGAGCTAAAGATGAGGTCCTTGATTTAAAGGGTGTATATTCTAGTTGGACAGATGGCAATAAACAAAATTGACAAGTACACAGGAATATATTTGCCAGGCGATGAGTGTGACTTGGGGAAGAGAGTGTTGTAAGAGCAGCTGGGAAGTCTACTTTAAATGGATGACTTCTGTGCAGGGAAGATGCTTGAACCCAAACCTGAATAACAAGAAAGTTGCCACGGGCCAAAGGGAGGGGAACGTTCCAGGCAGCTGCAGTAGCAAATGTAGAGTTCCCAAAGCAGGGGGAGATGGGCAAGCTGGTAGAGGTAGGTGTATCTCTGTGACAACAAGAGGGCCAGTGTGACCTGAGCATGACAAGGGAGGGCAGAATGATAGTTATAGAGAGGTTGGTGTCGCAAAGCTTTGGAGGCTGAGATGAGGTGGCTGATTTCTTCTGAGTGTAGTGGCTAGTCATGGGCAGGTCATGGTTAGGATTAACTGAAGAGTAAAAGGAGCCAGGAAATCTATAAAAAGGGCTTGGATGAAGATAGTAGCAGCAGAAATAATGAAAAGTAGCTCCATTCGGGATATATTCTATTTGGAAGTGGCACTAAAAAGTCTAGGATACCATGGATATGGAAATTGGCAGAGTTGAGAGTATGGTCCTTGGTGCTAGAGAGATAGCTTTGTGGTTAAGAGCATATACCACCTTATATAGTCAAGATCAATTTCTAGCACCCACACCCAGGAAGCTCACAAGCACTGTAACTTTAGCTCCAGGGGGATGAGATGCCCTCTTCTGGGCTCCATGGGCACTTAATACACATATGCACACAAAATTAAAAAATAATCATAAAAAGAGTGATAGTTCTTGCTGGGTGTGTTGATCTAGCTGGGAAGCAGAGGCAGGAGGATCTTGAGTTTGAGGCCAACTTAGGCTGCATCATGAGAGCTGTCTGAATGATAGTTCTTGACATACATTGTTTGGTGAGCTGCCAGGTTAGTCAGATGAGTCTAGAAGTCCATGGAGGGATTTGAATGCCATTGGTCCATAGTTAGTATTCAAAGCCATGGTGCAAGTGGGACTTGCCAAAGGGAATGGAATATAAATTGAAGGGAAAATGGGAGGCCAAGCTTCAAAGCTCAGGGAGGTGGGATCCAACAAAGGAGATGAAGAAGCAGCCTGAAAGGGAGCAAGAAAACAGAAAATAGACATGTCACAGGGATCAGGAGACAACAGTTGTGTTCTGTGCTATGTACACTTCCAAGACCCTTTACCCAACCAGATGAGGGTACTTTGCTACCCAGCCTGGACCTCTGAATAGAAAGCTTGGTAACTAAGCTCTTCAAACAGATAGCTGCCTACTAAATACCATACTCTTCTCTCAAGAGCAACACTGAGGTGCCATAGTAAGCCATAAAACCTAAACCTCAGCGCTAGAGAGATTGCTTAGCCATTAAGAGCATTGACTCCTCTTCCAGAGGATCTGGGTTCAATTCCCAGCACCTACATGGCAGCTAAAAACTGTCTGTAACTCCAAGATCTAACACTCACACATAGACATATGTGCAAGCAAAACATGAATGCACATAATAAATAAATAAATTTATTTTTATTTTAAAAATCCCCTAAACCTCAAGAAAGTGCTTTCCAGCTGGGCAGTGATGGCACATGCATTTAATCCTGATACTTGGGAGGTATAGGCAGGTGTGAGTTTGCTTGGTCCACAAAGCGAGTTAGAGGATAACCAGAGCAGTTACACAGAGAAACCCTGTCTTGAAAAACAAAACAAACAAACAACAAAAAATGTGCCTTCTAGGCCAGGTACCATGGTGGCACATGTCTGTAATCTTAGCTACTCTGGAAGGCAAGGCAGGAGGACTGACTACCTGGGCTCCAAGGTAAATCCAAAGCCAACCTGAGGAGCTTAAACTTAGTAAGGAAAAAAGTAGGGGTAAGCCTGTAACTTGGCAGTGGAGCATTTGCCTGGCATGTGTGAGGTCCCAGGTTAAATCTCTAATACTTAAAACAAAAATCCCTAAACCCAGCTGGATGTGGTGGCACATGCCTTTAGTCCCAGTACTTGGGAGGCAGAGGTAGGCAGATTCAAGGCCAGCCTGGGCTACAGAGTGAATTCCAGGACAACCAGGACTACACAGAGAAACCTTATTTTGAAACAAAACCAAAAGAAACCCTAACCCCCCCCCAAAAAAACCCCAAACAATATAACATAAAACCATGTGTGCTTTCCAGCAAGCTGGCCATCTTCAGCCTCAATTTTCTCAGAACCTTTCTCAAAAGTTTTCTCACAATAGGAATGATAAGGTTGTTTTGAGGTGCTAAATGAGATCATCGAGTTAAACCTTTGAGCACAGTCCGTGGCACAGGGCAGAGACTCAATAAACATTAGCGATTTTTGATGGTTAATGTCATCTGTACCGCATTAGCCACCAGGTTGAGTTTATTGACTTCATTTCCCTGTTTTGTACAGCCTCAACCTTATCTGAGTCTCTAGAACAAATCTCAGTGTTCCCTATATTAGCTGCAAATGTGAGCCTCTCCCCTCCCACGACACACAGTTGGTTTTTGGAGCTGCTTTGAGTGAGGGCCTCTGACTGAGAGCCAGGTAAGATTTGTCCTCCCCAGCTCAAGATCCCTTATATTTTATGTGTCAAAGTAAAACCCATAAGCTGAGCCCCACTGAATCATCTTTCTGGTTCTGCTGATTGACTCACCTACTTTTAGATCCCAGACTAAACTCCAGAGCCTGGACTCAATTCCTAAACTGCCTGCTTGGGACTGCTGCCCTGGGCAACCTACTTACACTAACCCCAAGACTGAACTCTAGACTGAGTGAGACCCCAGACTGCCAAGCCCAGCCTGGGCCCCACTAAAGCTTCTAACTTTAGACTAACATCCCCATATTAAACTCCCAGAAAGCAGCAGAGACACATGGGACTCCCAGTAAGGCTGATCTGTTTCCTGTATGGTATATCACTAGACATGTCCTGACAGCAAACAGTCTCCAGTATGAGCCCAGCCACATATCAGGCCGAAGTTTATGTGCTCCCCACGTGCCAATCTTCTTGTCCTTTTGGGCTCTACTAGGGTGTGAAAGGTGCAGCATATATAGGAGAAAAGCAGCTTTGGTGGCAACTGCCACCTCCCAGTTAGACAACCACCTCTCAGAGTCTCAGTTCTGTCCTCAGCTAAATGGGGCATAGTAACACCTGTCTTCTGAGGTTTTCTGTCTTGGAGGAACTAATTTATACTAAGCACCTGTTTTGAATCCCTGAGGAAGGTAGTGGGAACTCTCTGCCCTGTCCTCAGAAGCGTCTTGTGTACTGAGGGACCAGATGCAGTGAGCAATGAGCACGGTATGCCAGTGAGACAGAAGGAGCCTACAGTGTCCTAACTCATCCTCAGAACTTAGGGAAGGCTGCTAGACGTGGTGAGCTGAATCCAGAAGACTGGCTGTTGGTTGGCCAGATAAAGCAAGATAGGACATGTTGAGGGAGGCGCATGTTTAAGGAAGAAGCCACGGCGGTCAATAGAAGCAGCCGCCAAGGGCTTTGAAGGCTAGACAGAACCACTGGGTCTTCTCAGTGCTGGTACAGAGTGAAGCATCAACAGATTTAAGCAGAGGGGAAACTGTAAACTGTGTGCTAAAAAGCTCCTTCTGGCTGCCAGGGTTGAAGAAGAGTTGAGAAAGGCCCAGCACCTGAAAGGCATATGGAGACCTGAATTGGAGCACTGGGCACAGATCTGCTTGAGTACCAGAATGTGCTTGCTCATCTTAGGAAACAGGGCTTGGTTTGCCATCCATGTGGACATGTGCTTCTCCAGTCCAGGCATAAGTTTCTGAGTAGGAAATCCACTATGTAGAGTGGGGGCCATGAAGCTGCAGCCAGACTGTAAGTTGAGGCAGGGTTTGTTTAACTTGTGGAAGCTTATGGAGATTCATCTTATTTTTTTCATGATAGCACCTGGTCACAATAGGAAATGTGGAAATTACAAAAAAGAAGACAAGAGGGGGCCAAGACCTGAGCCCCATGATGACTGTTTAGGCATACATTCTTTTTAGATGTATTTGCAAGAATTAGATCATTTTCTAATATTCAAGTTTGTACCCTTAAAGCACTCTGAATATTTCCCTTATTAAAAACTACACAAGTATCATCCAGAAAGACTGGTGGTCTATTGTATGAGAGTGCCGTAAGTTATGTAACTGGGCACCTATGCTTGGACATTTTTGTTTTAGGTTTGGTGTTGTTAAAACACCACTGTAGTGAGAGTGTATTTGTCATAGAACATGTGCCTTCATTCTCTCTCTCTCTCTCTCTCTCTCTCTCTCTCTCTCTCTCTAGAGAGAGAGAGATAAAACCATAAAAGATTAAATGAATGTTTAAGCCAAGCAGTTTGACCCCAAAGTTTATAGCTTATAGCCTCTCAAAATATAACCCAAAGCAAAAGTAGTGCTTTTTTTATTTTTTTCAATGGCTGTTACATGAAGTATAATCCATATCAGGCTTTTTACTGATAATTTTTTCATATACTATACTCTGATCTTGCTTTTATCCTCCCACAACTCATACCAGATGTCCATTTCACCCCCCAAACACACACACACACACACACACACACACACACACACACACATTCAGCTCTATGCCCTTTCTTTCTCTATCTTTAAAAATCAAACAAAAAAAAAACCCAGTGGTGGTGCATGGCTTTAATCCCATCACTCAGGAGGCAGAGGCAGGTGGATCTCTGTGAGAAAAAAACTAACAAAAATCAACAAAACACACACACACACAACTCCACAAAAACAGAAACCAAAGTACACAAGCAAAATTACCAATAAGACAAAAATTAATCAATCAATCAAACAAACAAACAAAAAAGCCCAAATGAAATGATATGGGACAAAAATTCTGCAAAATATTTTGTGTTGGTAAAGTACTCCTAGGCATAGGACCTGTCCTTAAGTGTGGTTAATAGATCCAGCACAGTGAGCTGCCTTTGAAGCAAATAAATTGCCCTCAGCCAAAAATATCAATTACAGATAGTTCCTTGGTTAGGGGTAGGAGGCCATGTCTGCTGACCTCAGCAGGAAGCTATGGAGGCCATGTGTGTGCTGGCTGCTACAGACTCTGTGAGTTTACATGTACATGTCTGGAGAACGCTGTTCCTTGGAGTCATACATCACCTCTTGCTCTTAAATCTTTCTGCTTCCCCTCCCATACAGCTCCCTGAGGCCTGAAGGGAGGAGTTAGACGAAGACATCCAGTTTCAGACCGAGTGCTCCAAATTCTTCCATCCTCTGCACAGTATTCTGCCGTAGGTCTCTGTGTTGGCTCCCATCTACTATAATAAGAAGCATCTCTGGTGATGACTGAGCAAGGCACTGGATGAGAACAAACAAACAAACAACAAAACTGCATGTTACAAAAGCCTCGGGGACAAGGTGGCTATTCCTGGTCAAGTCGACTCAGGCAACTCATCTAAAAGAAGCCTACAGTGAATACAATGTATACTTGTGGCAAACACAATGTACAGCTACAGTGAATAGAGTGTATACTTGTGTCAAACAAAATGTACACCTACAGTGAATACAATGTATACTTGTGGCAAACACACTGTGTACCTACAGTGAATACAATGTACACCTACAGTGAATACAATGTATACCTACAGTGAATACAATGTATACTTGTGGCAAACACAATGTACACCTATAGTGAATACAATGTATACTTGTGGCAAACACACTCTGTACCTACAGTGAATACAATGTACAGCTACAGTGAATACAATGTATACCTACAGTGAATACAATGTATACTTATAGTGAATACAATTGATGTTTGTTGGTGAGTAAGGCCAGGGAAAGGGGAAACTGGCAGAAGGGATACCTTGCTCAAAAGTTGGAAGTGCTGACCACTCTGATATGCCTGAGAAACTGGCAGCAGATTGATTTAATGGGTATGCAAGCAATGAGTGAGGGTAAAGTCCTCTCAGGTCAATATATGGTCAAATTTCTGGATGCTCGGAAGTGTCACCTTATAAATGATATCAAGCCACTAAAACATATATTACCCCTTCTCTGAGCAATGAGGGGAAACTGAAGATGATAACTATCTGCTGTATTGTGTCCACAGTAGTGTGACTCTCCTTGGTATTTACATCAAGGCCATTAATGTTAAAGAACGTATACAACAATCAGGCATTAATACAGTGGGCGACATGTTTTAAAGTCCAGTGTTTCCCTCAAAAGTAGTAAGGATAGGAAAAGATGCTTTAAACTTCATCTTCTACTGACTTTTACCTTCTTCCACTTATCTCCAGTCATCTAGAACATCCCAATGATGTCTTCCTCCAGATCACTTGTCTATAGTGAAAGCAGAAGGTTTTCACAGTATTTACATATGAATTCATGACTCAGTAAAGAGCTCATTCCAAGCCAAGAACAGTGCTGCACACTTGTAACCTCGGCTGAGAAAACAGGAGGGGTGGCACGTTTGGAGCAAACTGGGCAACAAAACCATTTCTCAAAAAATAAAAATGGAAAAAGAAAAAAGTTGACTTTCCTGTCACAAGTAAGTTAATGACTATTAACTTGGGAGAAATTTCACTCTGTATCAAAATAAGAAGCAGAGCTGCATTAACCTTATCAATAACAGGCCAGTTTTGTTTTATACTACTAAATGAACTTGCACTGTATTATAAGAACATACATACACCATATGCATAAATATTCAGTCATTGCTTGGTGTCCATTGAGACATCCCACAAATGCAAACATTCAAGGATGCTCAAATCTTTGTAAAAAAAATAGTGTGGTATTTGCAGATAGCCCTCAAAGATTCTCCTGTATTCTTACCATCATCTGGAGTTTTCTCTAATTCCTATGATAATGTAACTGCTATGTCTGGCTTGAATTAAAGCTTAGAGCTAGGGTGCACCCTTGCATACATTGTTCCCTAGTGGTACAAATAAATAAATACTATGCATTTAATTGCTATACTGGCTTATTTAGGAACAATGACAAGGAAAGCTTGTTCAGGTTTACTACAGGCAGATTTTTTTTTAATTTTATTGATTTTTATTGAGCTTTACATTTTTCTCTGCTCCCCCACCCCCGTCTCTCCCCTCCCCGTCAACCCTCTCCCAAGGTCCCCATGCTCCCAGTTTATTCAGGAGATCTTTACAGACAGAATTATTTTAAATGTTTTTAATCATATGCTATTGGTTGTATATAGGATGCACAATCCACAGTTTGTATGTGGACTTACACACATACCTACTAGCATAGGAATAAACATGCACATACAACATTTTCAGATTTACACTTCGTTTTTCTTTCAAAGGAGATTACCCTAACTACACTGATGTTTTGACTTCTGCATTTGTTGTCGGCAATACCTAATTGAGCAAGATGTTAGAGAACTAACTGTTTTAGCGCATGATGTGCTGAGACAGCCTAAGCTAAGTAGCCTTTCCCTCATGGTTCTGCCTCACTCACTTCTGTTATATTGTAAACACACACAGGAGGTTTTGTACATATTTGTGTAAACATAGCAGAAAAAAGGGAGGGGTCAGTCTCAATGTCTTCAATAAAGAAGTGGGTTTCCATTTGTTTGACTTTTGTTTTGCTTTGTGCTTTTTCCTAAGGAGCTGAAATGGCTGAATACATTGCCTAAATGGAAGAACTCTATTAAATCTTTTAGGTGATCTTCTACCTTTCATTTTCCTATTTCTTCCCCCATGCTGGCTGTATAGTCATGGAGCTTCTTCCCGGGACAGCTGAGGAGAGCTGCCAGCAATGCTAGGATTAAACTTTACCGACACAGAACCCTCAACATGGAATATGACACTTCTAAAACCTCCTCGAGGGCATTCGAAAGACTACCATGATCTAGAAGCCTTCACATGCTGAGAATCCTCAGAAATTTTTCAGTGTGGCATCTTGGCACCAGTAAATATGACGTGCCCAGAACAATGTGTGGAATTCTGGTATACACAAGCAAGGAAGGGAAAATGAACTGATAATTTCTCAAAGAATTTTTTCTCATCTAAGTGTGTGAAAAAGATTCTACATTGGATCATAAAATGAAATCTAATCTAACATACAACATTCTGAGTTTTAAGCTTACACACAACAAGCTTATGCAAAGGGAAGTAAATAAGAGAGACAAATCCCAGTACATTTCAGCCCCTTGGGAAGATGGTCTAGAAAATGAGTAGGAGTTTTGGCATGTAACTTTCTCTACAAGGTCAAAGCAGTCAGTGTTCTGAGACAGGGAGAATGGCAAAGACTTGTCCCGACCTCAGGTCTTCATGGTCCCTTTCTCCAGTCATCTTTGGAAAGGCGTCTCCTTAAATGCATAGAGCTGTTCTGACTTTGAGACATACGCATCATTCTCAAACACCCAAGATACAATGAACATTCTGGCATTACATCATTAATAATTGATTTGAACACAAACTGGTTTTGTTACTACATGAAAGAAGAAGAGTACATGTCCACAGTTTGTCATCTGTAAATCACTGTATACATGCACAGTTTTATATCTAAAGATAATGATATGTATGTTAATGTAGTCAAAGATTTGAGAAAAACCAGGCATGGTGGCATACACCTTTAATTCCAGCACTCTGGTGTCAAAGGTAAATGAATCCTTGTGAGTGCAAAACCAGTCTGGTCTGTAGATCAAGCCTCAGGCTATTCTTGACAACATAGTAAATTAAAATAAATAAATAAATACATCAAAAAAGAGCTAAGATTAATAAATTCTCTCAGCTGCAGAAGTTTTGAGTTTGACATAAGATTATATGTGTGTACACACACACACACACACCACACACACACATAATGACTTTACATATATATATATATATATA
>LOEQ01006024.1:43528-55972 GCA_001685075.1 Bramus lutescens
GGGGGCAGAAATTCAAGAACTTCCAGAATTTCTCACCCACTAGAAGCTTGGAAAGAGAAAAAGAGGTTCCCTTGGAGCCTGGGAAAATGATTTTGCTGTTGTTTTTGCTGCTTAAGCAATCTGGTTTGTGGTGACTTGATACGACGCTGTGGTTTGAACATTCCTCCAAAATTCATGCTGGAGTTTAACTGTAACTGTGACAGGATCTGTAGGCGGGACCCTCGTGAGCCCTGCACCCCTCGCGGGAGCCCTAGGAGAGGCTCCTCTCAAAGTGAAGCTGATCTTTGCTCAGTTCTTCTTGCTCTATGAAATGTCCACTCCCCATGTGATGTGTTTCTCCATGTCATGTCATGTCATGATATGGTATGTTGTGCTATGTTATATGGCATGTTATGATATTTTATGTTGTGTTATGATAAGCCCTTATGTGAAGCTAGTCTCTAAACTCCTCAATCTTCAGAACAGTAAGAAATAAATGGCCTTTTTTATATAACCATTACATTAGCCACACTCTGCTACAAATGGGCATGAAAGGAACAAGACATACAAACCCAGAGAAATAATCTAGATGGAGTAATGGTACAATGAAATGAAAAGCTAAACTTGACAGAGAAGCTTAATTTCAGCTCATTCTGTCCTATTGCAACTCCTAAGGAAGTCCCATTCTAAAGCTAAACCTTTGTTTTTTGTCAAAACAAAGTTAACGGGCTCATATGAAAATTAAATAAAATCCTTCTAAAGTACAATGGGATTTTCAAAATATGCTCAGTTCAACTTAAGGTCTGTGCAAACAGATTCTGTGGTGAAGTCAGTTTAGAAAAACCAACATGCATGACTTCTCTACTGAAGACTAACAACATGGGTGGTAAAAAAGACATATTGACTATTTGCAATGTTTAGTCTCTTTAGCCTCTTTTAGCTAGCCTTCCACAAATTATTTTGGTAGATGAGCATTTCCACAGAAGAAATTCCATGCATAGTTGTATTCCTTCAGAGTGCAGCTTAGAAAACATTGCTCTGTGTCATTAGAAGATGCTCCTGGGGCTGAGAGATTACTCAGTGGGTAAAGACATCTGTTGTCAAGCCTATAGACTTATGTCTGATCCCAGAAACCTACATGAGAGTGGGAAAGAACTGATTCTCTGACGTCTGTGTGCACGCCATAGCAAGCCTGAACCACTCCCTCCAGGCACAGACACTAAATAAAGGTGATATTATGAAAAGAGTCATTTTTGTTGCACACAAAAATGGAGATAATGGGAAATCTGCAGGTGTGTCACCACAGCCGTGCTCTCATTCTTGTGTTCAGCCCTAGTGGCTTTGGGGGATGGACATTGGAAGAGCTCTGTGACTATAGCAACATGTTTTATAAGGTTCTAACCCTTCCCCCAAACTCAGGGTAAATCATTTCCCCCAAATCTGTCTGGATCCAGAAGGAAGGCAAGAAAAACACAGACAAATGTCCAGCAGCCTGTATGTCCTGAGTGCCAAACAATCTCATATCTATTATTGGAAGAAATCTTTGTAATTTTTAAAGTTTTCATCTTAAGACTTACTTGTTAAAAATTGTTTATACATGAAATTTAGGTCCTTTAAAAATAAAGCTCAACTTAAAATTATTTTCTTCATTAATGCTTTAACTGTTAATGAAGAATTGGACATATGACAGCATAGAGAAACTTGTTCCATATTAGAAAATCACAATGTCTTAGTGAACCATACATGTAGACTAATGCAGCAATTCTGAATGACATGTTAATTCATCCACTGTCCTGGCCAAGGGCATACAGCATCAAGCATGACAGCCAATCCTGACCTATTGGAGCTTATATGCTAAGAAGAAGATAAAACTCAAAGAAGTGAGCGTCACTGCAAGCAGAGTGATGGTCTCAGCATGCAGAGGAATTAATCAAGGAAGCAGAGTAGAAAACGCAGCTGTTGTGTTAGCTCACGGTCAGGGAAGGCCTCATCTAGCCATGAGCAAAGCTGGAGAAAATGTAGAGGAAGTCAGATTAGGGGAAGAAAGGTGCTACAAGGCTGAGGAAACAGGTAGGGATGTCCTGCCCAGGTAGAGAATGCTGAGCACACTCATGGAACAGCAAGGAAACCCAGTGTGGCTGGAGAAGAACAAAGGATGACAGGTTAGATGAGACAATCTGACAGAGGGGCTGATGGTGGAGATCACATTGTAACTTTGGAGGATACAATGAGACTTTGACTTGGATTGGGTTAATTGAGCAGGAAACGGGTATGACCTGACTTTGTGGGAAGCATGGCTACAATATGGGAGACGAAGAACCTGTGGAGAGGGTGACGTAATTCCGAGACTGCTAATTCAAATTCAGAAGGAGACACAAACCAAGCCGACCTCTACAAAGGGGGCGAAGGGGTGAAAGTATTTCAAAGGCACAGCCAAAGAGATCAGTCGGTGGACATGGGTCCGCCTTGTTCTCAAACAGCTGAGGTTAGAGAAAGAGGACGTCACGGGGCACACAGGGCTGGTGGCAGGTCTAAAGCTCAGTAGCTACAAAGAAGCCAAGGTGGCATTGCCTGAGCCTGATGACTGAGTAGGGACAAGCTTTTCGGAAGGGGCGGATGATGTAGAGAGGGCAACTAAGAATGTTCCACACAGCTCTTTGTCTCCAGATCCAAGCCACCCCCCTCACTTCACACCTCTCAGGCATAGAGAGATGGACTGAGCAGAGATGGTGTCTCGAGCCCCTTGCAGCTCCCTCTAACTTCCATGAACTCTTCTAAAGCTTTCTCGTTTAAGCGCATCCCCTTCTGCTGCCAGGAACCCGGCCCAGCACAGCATTTGAGTCTTGTCTCATTATCCTCACCGCCACTGTGACACTAAAGACAAATTTAGAATTTTGTCGCATTAGCCCTCCCCAGCAAGTTCAACACTGTGACGCAGGACTCTGCTCCGTGTTGCAAATAAGAAAAGTGGGAAATGGCCCCAGTTCACACAAAAAGAGGCAATAAGGACTTAAAAACAGATTTATTGTCCTCCAAAGTTTATAGTCTTAACCATTTCATCACATTGCAGAACAAAGTAAGTTACGATTAGCTGGAATTAAAGTCATTTGCGGTAATCAAGTTATAAATAACATAGTTTTACAATGTGTTAAAGATGGTTAGACTGACTACTCATTTCACGAGCAGAAGCTCACCGGCGCCTGACTCCGCTCCTGTTATTATCACTATTTTAGAGAATTTTAAAAGAGAGGCTTAGCATTTCAGGACTTTTCAGAGGCATAATCAATCACAATCACAAACTATGATATAAATGTTCCAAGGGTAAAAATCTTCAGATTATGAGGCAATTCAAATACTGTCTACACAAAAATGGTTTCTCCTCACTGACAAGCAAGGAAAAAGTACAGCTCTGCTCAATATACGTTAAGTTTAAGCATTTTGAATAAATTGCAATGGAGTTGGGTTTTTTTTTATTCTTGGTCTTTGGAGGCTCACCACTCAACTATGGAGATGTATTCTTACTTATAAATGCCCAGACTTAGCTTGACTTATTTCTAGCCAGCTTTTCTTAACTTAGGTTATAACATCTACCTTTAGCCTCTGGGGTTTTCTCTTTCTCTATTCTATACTCCTTTCTTTTCTTCTTACTCTTTGTCTGTTTGTGTAGCTGGGTGGCTGGCCTCTGGCCTCTCCTTTCTTTTTTCTCTTCTCTCTCTCTCTCTCTCTCTCTCTCTCTCTCTTCCTCCTACTATTTATTCTATTTATTCTCTTCTTGCCAGCCCTGCCTATTTTTCTGTCCTTCCTTGTTATTAGCCATTCAACTATTTATTAGATCCATCAGGTATTTTAGACAGGCAAAGTAACACAGCTTTACAGAGTTAACCCAATGAAATATAAAAGAATGCAACACATCTTTGCATCATTAAACATATATTCCACAGCATAAATGAATGTAACACATCTTAAACTAATTCCAGAACACGACTTGTAATAATATCCATGAATTCAGCAAAGCTCACAACAGCTTCCCCTGCATCTGTGCATAGTGTGTGTTAATTTGCTGCTATTAATAGTATCATCAATAGAGACTCCACAGGAGCCAACTGAACCTCAACATTAAGTTGCTTGGTGTATCTGATAATCCCATGACTTGATCACTAACCAGCAAACCGGGACTTTCTGAAGACATACTTTAAACTGGAAACTAAGCCAGGAGTTGCTTTGCAGCATATTAAAAAAAATACCATATGCTCTCATTCCCCAAAATATATGTCCAGGGAGTTGAGACTGACTGCATAAAACTATCATTTAATGTGAGTTATAGTGTATATTTATGAATGAAGTGGCACGTGCAACTACAAATATGAAAGGAGAGAGGAGGGCTGGCATGCTCTGGGGATGCTTGTGGAGCCAGAGGGCTCATTCTATTGACACCGCTTTGATCCTCCTTTTCCAACTTCAAGATAAGACTTATTGGGCTGAAGGTATAGTTCATGGTTGAGTGCTGCTCTAGCGTGGGCCATGCCCTCAGTGTGATCTCCAGTACTTCAGTAAAATATAAAAACGTAAGTTATTAATTGCCCACTATATGTCATCCCTCCATTCTTTGGAAAGGAATTTTAATTTAAAACGACTGCTTCCTAAATGAAATAATTCTTTAAAGCAATTTGTCTTTCTAATTTTTATGAAGGGATCTTGCCACTCCAGATGTCCTAAGGAAGTCAGTGCAAGCAGACTCTACTGAAAGCCCTCACACACTAGCCAGTTGTCCCTCCTGTCGCAACATGGAGAGACCCTACTCTCTCCAGATGGCTCAACAACTGGCAGGCAGCAGATTGTAAAGAAACGCCCGCCAGCTTCCCCATAAGCCTCCTGCTACTCAGAAAATAGCTTATTCCCACGCAGGGATAAAGTTCAGGCAATGCAAAACAACCATCCAAACTTTTAGGGATCCAGGACTTCCTCTCCATCGTCCCTTCTGTGTGGCTCGTCAAGGTCTTGTGGGGTGCTCCATTAATAGCAGGGCTGTGCTGAGAGCCCCACACAGCAAATTTAGGCTGCCCATCTCTGAGCCAGGAAGACAGCAGGAGGAGAGAAAGGGAGCCCTCTTTCGGGTGATACCTGAGAACCTTCCCTCCTGGTTTCTTCAAGAATCTTTCTGTTTATCTAAAAGGCAGAGTCACCCCCAGCCAACCACTTGCCCCCTGAGTAGCCGCCACTGTTTGCTCCACGTGTCTAGCCACGTCTTGCTCAAGCATGTAGGAGAATATTTCATTCTCCAGGAAGGTGAGGCTGCTCATGCATGCTGGACTCGTGATTCCATCAGCCCAGTGGATTAGCACACAGAGGGAAATGGACAGAGACACATAAGGGAAACCATGGCTTTCTTCTTGAAAACTCATTCACACACTTGGACTGTACCACAGTGAACGCCACCACGTGATGACTTGGAAGAGGGGCTTTGGCTCCATCCCATCATAAGAGGAAAAATCTCCTAAGTATCTCTGGTTCTCTGCCCCTTGCCTTAAAATAAGAATGACAGGGGCTGGAAAGAGGGCTCAGTGGTTAAGAGCATATACTGCTCTTGTGGAGGACCCAAATTAGGGTCCCGGAACCCACACCAAGCAGCTCACAGCTGCCTGTAATCCCAGCTCCTAGAATATCTGGTGGCTTCTTCCAGCCTCTGCAGATGATTGTATTCATGCGCATATACCCCCAAGTAGATACACGGGCACAGACTTAACTAAAAATTAAAATAAAAAAGCAGGCATGGTAACAGTCTTGACTTCAAAGGATATGGGTTAGCCATGAAAATAATCTATCTACTCAGATATCATGCTGATTGAGCATGACTGATCATAACCCCAGCTATTGTTCACTGCAATAGGACCCAGAGCTGCAAGCAACCAATGACCATCCATAGTGGGAAGGCCAATAATGCAGGCTTTTCCTGTGAGCTATTGAATTATCTCCAGTGTGACTTTGGCTTACAGATTATCCATTGATTTGATTAAACATTCTTTGGGATGGGGCTGCAGCCAGAGGTGCTCCTACTTAGTAATCCTTCCCTGCCTCCATCCTTCCTCACCTGTAGGGCCCTCACCTGGTAGGAGGATACTATAACTTTCTGTTGCTCCCTTTTCTTTTATCCTGCTTGATCTTTCCCTGACCCTAGCCTAGGAAATCTTTTTCATTTTAGCCCAACTTAGCATAACCAAATCAAGGCAATAGGCTTAAAAATAGCATCTGCTGTGTAGTAAAGACTTCAGTAAAGAGCACTGCTGCTTATTTCTAACAACAAATTGTGTGGCAGGAAACATAAGAATAAAGTCCTTGTGGGAGCTCAAATAAAGGAAAAACTCATTTCAAACCAAGGCATTCGGATCTTTCATATGGAAGAGCTATTTGAACTATCTGCAGAGATCTTAAAGTTACGTTTTACTGACGATCAAGAACAGGCATTTTGAGCTAGGGAAAGAAAGAGACCAGAAAGAGAATCTAGATACCGGGGATGCTGCAGCATTGGTTGGCATGTAAAGTTCATGCTGCGTCAAAGCTCTGCAGAAACCTAAAAGGGTAGTGCGGGGTACCACTGGGAAGGGGGTGAACTTTAGCCAGTTCTGGGGTCATAAGAAACAAATTCCAATCCTCAGTGACTTGCAAGACATGCATTTGTTTGTCATCCCTGTGCCACAGTGGTGGCTGTGACCAGCTGCTGGGCTGTCTTCCAAGGGCTTTCCTCCCGCTGGCCTCTGTTCTCAGCTAAAGGGGTTTCCCAACAGACAGGACTTGCAGAAACATATCATGGCAGTTGAAGCTTCAATTGTGAGTAAGCCATATACTGTGTCTGCTCAACAGCCTACTGGCCAAAGCAAATCAAGGCTGATGGAGATAGAGCAGAAAGTACCCTCCCAGCCCAAAGAAGCATATTGATAATGATGTATGGGTGGAGAAACTGGCCCATGAAACAGAATAAAAAATTAATAAAAAAGCCTCACACAAATAGTTACCCAACTCATGATGAGAGGTGCGTGAGGCAATGTCCATTGTCCTATTTTACCAGGGAAGGATATTTTGAAGCAATAAAATAGGACAGCGGACATTTCCTGATGGAGAACAGCTTATTATTTAATGGTAGTTAGAGATGAGGGTTTAAGTGGCCCAAACTATAGTTTTTGATGGGAAGATACCAGACAAAGAGCTGACCTCAAATTAGCACTAACTAGGCAAGTATGTCTGAAATAACTTACCAGGCCGTAGCTGCCCTGGTAGAGGGGACTGTTGTCTTAACTCGAAGAGATGGAAGCCCTGGGGTGAGTAACCGGCTGCATCAGCTCATATAAGCATCGCACTACCTAGCACGGGCTCCTAGAGGCAAAGCCCTCCCTCGGCTTCACCTTCCAGATGTCTGATCTCACGGGGCAGCGCACCCAGCTGGCCCAGAACACATATTGCCGAGGGTTGTGTGTTTCTGATCAAATTCCCTGAAGATCTGGCTTCAGTGGCTTAGATCTACCACATCAGGGACGCAATGCCTGGAACTTTATGAGTCTTTTAATGCCGGTTTCCTTGCCATCCCACATAACGACCAAAGACACCCTCCACTAGTTCCTACCGATACGTTGAAAAGCATCTATTCATTTAAAACAAAAAAATTTTTTTGAGTGGAGCAAAGGGACGAAACAGGACAAGACAGTGAAATCTGAACCAAAGGAAATGGAGAGGCGGGCCAAGCTGGCAGATGACAGGTTTTGTTTCAGCTTTGAACTTTTAAAAATAATGTTGCTTTAAGAACAGGGGGAGAAAAGCCAAGAAACATCAACAGTAAGCTTTCCTTCTCCCCCTTCAGATATGCTGAAGCCAGGTTTAACTTTATGTAAGGAAGAATTCCCTCCTGAGATTTTCCTGGCTACGGTTCAGTTGAGGATAATGTTTTCCAGTCTTGTTTCCAGGGGCCCTGAAAAGCTGAAGGGAAGTGGGCAAGCCGTCTTATAGGACTCATCATAAAGCAGCAGAGGGCGCTGTGGCAACAAAGAAACCGTAGATTTCTTTTTGGACCAGGTGATGTCTGAATCCAGTCAACTTTCTCCACTATACATCATTTTGGGGGCCAGGGACTACTTAAAAAATGAAATGCTTACTACACATTTATATTTATAATTTAATGCCATGCTTTCATGCTACATCTTATATGTAAAGGGGAAAAAAGCTTATCTATTTGAATAAATTTTCCCAGCGTTATTTCATGATCCCTTCAGTCATTGTGTAACAAGGCGGCTCATGGGTGTCTGAATGGGACTTCAGGAGCATATAAAAGACCCATTTTAAAAATATTACCAAAATGTACCTGCCCCTGCAGCATCACCGCAGCCAGGATTACTTAACTGTTTGGTACACCTGTGTTTTTAAATTGCTTGCATCCATTTAGAGCTCGAGGAGGAATAAGACAGGGAAGCCAGATGCAGTGATGCTTTTCACAGCCAATCTTTGCCTCTAAGTTCACCAAAGGGTGTGAAGTCCTACACTATCTCCACACGTTGTCATTCCCCGCCAAGTTAAGAATTACCTAACTCTCACGCTCACCTACGCCTCGGGTACTCAGTTCCTTCTCGCATCAGTAAAGCCCGATGAACATAACCTTAAAAGGCTATCATTCAGCTGTTACTGACATTGCTTCTGTACATTTCTGGTGGTGCCATATATACATGTGCAATATACATGTGACATTTTCAAGAATGCCCACCAGGAACAAGGTGTGGAGGTATTGAAAGAGTCTTGATCCAAGGAAACCCTGAATTAGTTCAGGGGACTTTTTCAGAGAAGCAGGACTTGGAGTTAAAATAGGAGGGCAAGAATTAATTACTCCTCTAGAGTGGGGAGCTGAGAGATAAGACAGAAAGTGGAAAGAGGTGTCATGTCATCTGCGGTTGTCAATGTTCCTCACTCCTCTCCTCCTCTCTCTCTCTCTCTCTCTCCCTCTCTCCCTCTCCCCCCCAGAGTGTGTGTGTGTGTGTGTGTGTGTGTGTGTGTGTGTGTGTGTGTATTGGGTTTTGTAGGCATGTGATCTTGCTGTTTGTTTGGCCAACATAGCCTGGCTATTGATATTCTTTGAGAATCAGGTCCCCCAAATTTTGCTCTCTCTAGAGAGTAGAGCTGAGTTTTCCAGACCCAATGATTTGGAAAATTTCATTTAACATCTCCAAAAGCCTCAACTACTAATTCTGGGCATATGTACTCCATAGGTTCCTGGAGATAGAAACCTGTCTTAATAAAGTAATTGCGCAACTCAGTTACATTCTAAGTGGCAACCTCTTAATGCACAGAAATCCCCTATCTTGACCCTATAACTAGGGGGTTCACACTGCTTCCCATATTCCTTCTCTCTCCAAAACTATTTTCCTGTGCTACTGTGACACACAGGCAAATCTGTACATCCTTTTCCTCCACAAACGTCCAAGCAAGGAACTGACGCAGATAAGTCTAAGCAAATGGTTATTTTAGCATGCTTCCTCAAGAGGCTTTAGAGAGGAAGGCCAGCTACTGCCATTTTTCTTCCCTATGGGAAGAAGAGAAATTGATGCTCATCACATTCACACAGTATTCTGTAGCCCTGGAACATGACCCTTTCAGACTTATACCCAATAATGCTTTGTAAAAATCAGAGGCAGGTAAGAGCTGGCCACGTGTCTCACTACTTATACACCTTTGACTGACTCCACAGGCGCTTGGTTCAGGTTCTGAACATTCTCTGTCTTGCCTTTGGTCTGAATTGTGAGTTTCAGAAATCTCACTAGTCACTTATAAAAAAGGTGAAAATCGATAAAGAGAAAGAAAACACAGATATAAACATTTAGGACTTGTGTTTGAAATCCGTTCACTCATTGTTAAGGCTTTACCTTCATCACTAATTAGTTTAGTGTGGTTAGTGAATAACAAGTCAGACAAGAAGATACCCCCTGCTTTCTAAATACACTTTTTATTGTTTAGCATTTAAAATTCAAACCCCAGACTGTTAATATGTAAGTAGGGAACCGGGGGCAGTGGTGGAGGCAGGGTGAAGGAGCAGATGCTATACACTTGGAGCTGGAGGTGGATTATTTGAGCTAACGCTGGGGGTGAGAGAGCAGCAACATTAGGCAAGGAAAAGACAAAAGGAACCATTTCAAGTGGCGATGGTAACAGCGTGTGAAAGGACACACATACAAAGGTTATGGCAAAGTCTGCGTGTGCACCGTTGCCGCCGTCGGTAAGGAAGTGAAGTCCAGGTCATGGAGAAGCCACCAGTGACTGGGTGGTAATCCTGATACAGCCTATGTGAAGAAATTTGCAATCTTTATACGAAATGAGGAAACATCAAAGGTTCTAAGTTAAACAAATGCTTTATGGGTGTTATTTTAACAACAAGCTTCTGGCCTCAGCTTAGGCTAGATACTCAAGGAACTAGAGAGTGCAGTAAGCACCCAGGCATACTTGGAAAGAGAGCTGCTGAGAGCGCATGAGCAGAAGGATGGATGCAAGCCATGTCAAATACGAGGACGAAGGCACAGATTACCTGCAGTCTTGTGATTGGAAGCTAGTGTCTGGAAATAAGTCAGAAACACAGAAATTGTTGAATTCACTTAGGTTGAGTTTAAGGTGACAAGGGACATTTGGGAGCTCTGTAGGAGGCCCTAGGCTGGCATTCAGAGCAGCATGGGTTGACTGCGGGCATGTGGGGACATTCCAGTCACATTCGGAGAGAGAAGGCCGAGAGCAAAGAGCAGATCCCTTAGAGGAGAAACAAAGAAAGCCGAGAAGGGGGCAGATAAAGAACAAAATTAAGATAGCTCCGTACAAAGCCCAACAGGAGGGACGACTGCCAGACTGGCTCCAAAGTTAACTCTTGGAGAAACGCTGATCTGAAAACAAACTGGGAAGGGGGGCAGGAGATGAAGAGATTACTAAGGGCTTGCGCGATTGGGGGCTTCACTAGACCGTTCCTCTTATGTTTAGATCTTGGGAACGGGTGTTTTAAAGTGGACTTTTAAAAGAGAACTTCCTTGCACCAGAAATCTCTGCAAATGCTGACGTTTGAAAACATGAAATGTGCTTGTAGCCTTACATTTTTCTTTAGGATAAACAATTCTTGCACAAACAAGCAAAAAGGAAGAGACATTCCATTTTCCCCCTCTTCTTTCTTAAAGCATATACAGTACACGCAAAAGGCCATTACTAAAACAGTTGGCAGTGATAGCAGCAATTTTTCTCTGTAGAAAAGGAAATAGCTCGGATTCAGGAAAAGTTGCTTGCTGACAAGGCGGTTAGTCACATGTCTCCCCAAAGGAAGCTGAGAGATTTTTTTTAAAGGTCATAGTTCAGTGGAAATTGAGGACTATGTTCGCTTAAATAAAGCTCTCCTCGGTTAGGCTGAACGGAATGCGAGAACAAACAGCAGCAACAATAGGCTAAGATGGCGATGCCTCCAAACGCCCCAACCATCAATCAGATTGTTTGCTGAAAGAGCAGACGTCCTGGAATATGAGGAAGTTCCTCGATTGTTTTTGGCTGTTCAACATCATCTCATATGTGCACTGAAATATTTATTTTCTTTAACAAAACATCAAAAAGAAATGATCGTGACAAGCACGGCATTCTCCTTTGGTAAAGATTAGGTTGATGGCTCATCATATAAACGCGCAATATTACCCTGTATATTCTTAGATAAAACAGTATCAAACCTGTGATCCATTTGCCTCAGCCTCTTAGGTAGATGGGGCTGTGTGTGTATACTTCCATTTCCAGTTTAAAATGTTTATTCTATTTGTTGTTTCTAAGCAAGAAATCATGTAGAATATGTACAGATTCAAAGAGTGTGAAGGGAAAGGGAGATGATTAAATTCTTACTGTTTTGTTGTCATTGTTTTGTTTTTGTATTTTTTGTAGTTTTTTTTTTAAATTTGGCTCCTGCTGAGGATCATCATAGCCTTAATGGCATAGTGGATGTCTTTTGTCTTATTCTTAGAGTTAGAATGTTCTCTGCACACTGAGAAGGATCTTCTAAGCTCCCCTGTGTGCCACTGGATGTTTGTCTCATGAGGAATAAAATATCATCAGGGATGGTGACACATGGCTGTAATCCCAGCCCTTGGGAGGCGGAGAATCAAGACTTTAAAGCCATCTGAAGCTATCTAGTAGTTTGAGGTCAGTTTTAACTGTATGAGATCCTGTCTCAAACTACAGCAAAGAATAATATACCTCTGATCTTGGGCCTGTTCTATTGTTTTTGAAATAAAAATGGATTGATGTAGATAAATCGAATCATATTTTCTCAGATGTTTCGCTATAGACTGATTTAGCTCCTATTCAAGTTGCCCGCTCCTCGCTCCCCATCGGAAAGAGCTGCTGAACCACAGCAAGCAGAAAACATGCTACCTCAATCTGCTGAACCACAGCAAGCAGAAAACATGCTACCTCAATCTGCTGAAC
>LOEQ01006024.1:56084-71203 GCA_001685075.1 Bramus lutescens
CTGCTGAACCACAGCAAGCAGAAAACATGCTACCTCAATCTGCTGAACCACAGCAAGCAGAAAACATGCTACCTCAATCTGCTGAACGACAGCAAGCAGAAAACATGCTACCTCAATCTGCTGAACCACAGCAAGCATAAAACGTGCATTTCCCTAGAAATTTATATTCCATGGTCACCTCAGAAATGGATCCAACTGATGTGAGAGTCCCTTCTACACGGTGAAGCAACTGTGTTAAGCATCTGGATTGAGTGATCATCATAAAGGCTAGAATTCTAACCTATGTATTTTGTTGTTATATATAAATTGTGTGATTATGCCTAGCCACAGTAGGAAAAATCAGGATGGTTAAATGCCTTTTTTCTAAAGACTGTAGATGGTACTGCATGTCACACTCTGGCTACATTGCTTGGAGCTTAGGTGGTAGTTGAGACGGAAATGATGTGACTGTTTATAGTTTCCCAAAATTTATTATTTAAATAGTAGCTTACCCCCTTTTTTGAAATCTCAAAATATTACAAAGTCTTTCCTTTTTTTAAGCCAAAACTCTTTCTTCTTGTTTATTTTGCCCACTAATCCTAAATCTATTTCCTTCAGCACAGCTTGTTACATCCAGTTTCTGAAATATTTTTAAACCATTCAGTACTGAACTGTTCTCTACTGTGAAATAGATAAACAAGGTATAATCCCAGGCTAAAATAACATTAGGCAACAGAAGAGATAAGGCATACCTCAAGATACATAGCTAGGACACATATTTAAAGTATTGCATGTCCAGAAATACAAGCTGTAAAATGAATCACTATTTAAACAGAACCCAAGTGCAAAGTACAAAAGCAAACGGATTCTGGGACCTAAAGGAGGATGTGAATCCTAACAGGGATTGAGACGTCTTTGTGGAAAGAGTTGGACTCTGCCCTGAAGGACACGTGATACAACAGGGCCTCTTGTAAGGAGAGCAAGGGCACGAGCACCCAGGCTACTCAGAAAACAAACAGAGAAGCAGATTTTCCCAACTGCGTGTCTCCAAAACTTCAAGAGAAACGTCTGTCCATACACACACCAAACATTGTGGACAGCCGGAATGCTAATTAAAATGTGTCCAGAGTTGGTTTCTTAACTGCAATTTATTTATTGTTATGATTAGCAATAAAATGATTGTTCTGTGTTTCCTTCACCAGTGAGTATTCAAAATATGACTGTAACACAGGGAGTTTAGGGAAATTGTTAATATTAAAGGGGTCTGTTGATGAAATGTTTAGGGCTCCCAGGTCAAAGTTCGCTGTATCCAGGAGCAGATCCTTTTTAGCAGAGGCTAGCATTTCTTATCACAGACGTGACTCCAGCCTTGCCCCATCCTTACCTTTTCTTCAGTTACCGCTTGGTCTTCATCATACACATTTTTCTGAATTCTACTTGCTTATCTCTCAGTCCATCCACTTACCCATTCTGTTCCCACTCAGCTGGATTTTACTGAGGAAAAAAAGACTGGGGGAATATAGGAAAACTGTATATATGTACAGGTCACTTCCAATATCCTTTCTATGGACTTTGGCTTCAAAACATATCTTGTGTCTGAATTGTTTAGAATCCATGTGTACCACCAACAGCCCAATACAAGCCACTCTCCTTTCTGTGTTAGATCCAGAAGTTTCCAAACTGGCCTTCCAGCCCTGGCTTCCACCTTGTTCCCGTACTTTATTTTCTAGAATGTTCCTGTTGATGTACTCATCAAATCTACAGCCTCTAGTTCTCCTATGCTCAAGCCCCTAGAGTTTTCTCTTTGAAGTGAGTCCCTACTTACCCAGTCATTTCTTAGCTCTCTCCTCTGAGATCCCTCCTGGCTCCGTCTCCTGCCTCGCTCTGTGTCATCGACTTTGCCTGAACCACGCAGGCTGATTTGCAGTCCTTCAAGCTCATCAGGGGACTCGACCCATCTCAAATGATAGACACGTACCTAATGAGCAACTAGAAAGTTTTGCCATTTGGTAGGAATTTATTTTTTGGACTACAGGAGAAATTAGCTTGGTCTGTGGAGAAACTGTTCATGATAAAATACTAAGTTTGTTTGTGATTTGAGAACATTGTCTATAAATTCCACTAATAAAGCATTATGTCTTTTTAGTTTTCCAGTTGGCCTACTATGCTTTCTGTCATGTAACCGCTTTCAACTCTTCATTTTGTATTGCTGTTCATTATAGCAGCACTGTTTTCTCTTTGAAAGTTTTTTGTTTTTGTTTTTGCTGTTTTGTATTCAGAAACTCTAGCCTGTCCTAAATGTCCTATCTCCTTGATCTCTTATTCTGCAGACTCCTTTACAGCACTCTTGTTCCAATCTCTAACCTTTTGGCTTTTCACAGAATTCTCTTAGTCCATGGCTCTTCTTAATCGGCAACCTGAGGAATCTTACCCACTAGTAAACTCCCCCACACTTATACACTGAGTACCCTTAAATCCAGTGCAGACTTCATTCCTGAGACTTCATTGCCTTCTAGCCAACTCTGTCAGCATGCTTAAAAGTCACATCGAACTTAACGTGTCCTAAATTTGGCTCATTACTATTTTTTACAGTCACTTTTTCCAGCCACCTATATCCCCGGCAAATGTAACACATCATCCCAGACATCCCAAACCAGAAATCTCAGCCCTCCATTGTCCTCCACATCTACCTCCCTGCACTGATCGGCAGTAGAGGGTACCTTTGCCAAGACCACAGCCTGCTGCTTTGCATCCAAGTGGCAAATCTCAACCTGTCCAACATACAATGGGGCAATCTCTGGATACTCTGAGAGGTATGGATTCTGGATGCCAACAAAATCGGGCTTGTATTCTGCTTCTGCTCTTTGCAGTCTTGGGAAAGTTAGTGAGCTTTCTTGTCTCTCATTTTTCCAATCTGCCAGATCATAATGACCTCACACATTCCTTGAAAAGACCAAACGGAGTAAGTTATATGCACGTGACTGGCGGCACCCAGACGCGTTTACAGAACCCTCCAAACGTTTGATTTCTCTCATTCGTTCTCATGAGACAACCACATTAACTTACAATTTCCTCTACTGAAATATACTTGTAATGTGCCCCCCCCAAACAGTTTCTAAGTGTAAATCACAGCCCCATCTGTGATTTACGTGATGGGGAGGAGGGAGTCATCTGGAGGGCGTGTCATCTGAGTTACAAGCTAATTGATGTATCATTGGGAACAAGTAAGTGATCTCCACAGTGAAATCACATGTGAGAGTGTCTTGGTTTTGCTTGACTTGTTCTATAGCCCAAAGGGAGCCTCCTCTTGTCACTTTTATGAGAAAAATCTTTACAATGCTACTCCGGTACTGCTTAGCAGGAATTGAAGAAACAGACTGATAGGAGGTGAAACTTGACTGGGGGAGTAAACCCACCCACACTCAGGGTCCTTATTAGCTGTGTGGCCAGTTATTTCATCTACACTTTAATTATGACATGGGGTTGCTGGGTTGAATATAAAGGGCACAGGCAAAAGCACCTATCTCTCTGCTTAACACACCACCAAAAACCCATTCAGCATAATGGGACTTCTGAGAATATACATATCACAAGAACAGCACAGGATAACCTGCTTTCTCATCACATACAAAACATGAGAAATATCAGTTGTATTGTGAAACAATTCTGACAACTGAAGGAGGTTTAAGGTTAAGGAGTTTTGAATCCCATTCTGCACATTCCACACATTATTTATGATCTATTTCTTTTATTTTCCTTTCCTTTTTTGTTTCTTTGTTTTGTTTTTTTGTTTTTTCAAGACAGGGCTTCTCTGTGTAACAGCCCTGATTCTACTGGATCTCGCTCTGGAGACCAGGCTAGTCTTGAAATCATGAAGATCCTCCTGCCTTCGTGTCCCTGAGTGCTGAGACTAAAGAGCATGTACCACCACGCCTGCTTTTCTGTGCTAATTTAGAAAATAATTTGCATTATTTTAGGGTAAAGATACTATATATTGGAAGTCCAAACGAATTTCTATTCTTAACACCTATTTCTTTCTCTTAGCTGCATAGGGAAATGATCTTGGCTCCATGAATCATGCTCCATCAATACTCACTCACTTTGTTGGAGCTGCCACTGAAATAAATAAAAGTTAAAATAAATATACCCTGCATAGAGGTCGAATTCCCAGTTTTTCATTTTAGAATGGTGAAATGATGGCTAAAGTCACAAAATGAGCAAAAGACCGCTGCCATTCACACATTTGTTTTTTTTTTTATTTTTATTTTTGAGACAGGGTCTTCTGTTGCTGAGGCTGGCCTTGTACTTGCTTTGTTACTGAGGATGTCTTTGAACTCCTGATCCTTCCCTACATCCATCTAAGAATCTGTCTTAATAACTCCCACAAGATTATGAGTATCAGCTACATTGAAATCAACTAATCTTTTCACACAACTTTGGTGTAAAGCATGTATCTTGTGCTCTCCAAATATCCACTTAGGTTAATTGCTAGATACGTATTAACAATTGTATCTCTTATCATTTTATTCAATTTATAAAATCACAATAAAGTATGGCAAAATTTAGAACATCAAAATTGTTCAGAATTGTTCAGATTAGAGAAAACTTAATTCCCAGAAGCTGCGCCAAAATACATTCAGGAATTAAGTAAGGTGTATTCAGAAGCTGAAGTAAAATGGACAATTTCACACTTCAAGAAAAACAGTGCTGTTTTACAAACTAATGAACTCTTCGTTGGCAATCTGGAAAACTTTTGGGAAAACAGAATTTCAACAATTTTATGATTTAGTTTTGAATATTTGACTTTTATCTTCTGTTTTGCTTTGTTTGTTTGCTCTTTGTCTTTCAGACAGTCTTGATGTGTAGAATAGACTGGCCTCAAACTCAAAAGTCTCCTGCCTCAACCTCCTAAGTGCTGGGATTAGGGTAAACACTTTGCCAGTATTCTAATTGAGGCTTAAAGTTCCTGATCCCACTCTGGGGCAAACTACCACAATAGAAGGAAACTCACTAAGTGCTAGCATTAAAAAAAATGATTCAAATTTTGTATATTCCATTTGCCCCTCCCAGGATGGAGTTAACATTTAGACAATTGTTTTGAGTGTATCTATTGCTGTTATATGCTGAGTAAACAACATCCAAGAGATTAGGACTGTTAAGACAAGAACGTGTTTTAATCAGAAGGAAGGAAACTAGTACTTTGCCTAAGAGTGAGTAAATGTGATTACACAGCTAGGAAAAGCATCAATTTACTTAAAAAAAAAAAAAGATAACAGTCCCTTCCTGTACACGCACCTAGCAACACTGTTCACTGCATAACACACACGACCTAAGGCAGCGTTTACCCTCAAAAATAACTACTTTACACAGAGATTTGATCTCAGTATTATAAAGAAAAACACAGGAAAGCCCCCCATGATCTATCTGAAAGTTCAGGCCTCCAAAAACAGAAAGGAAGCTGAGAGTTGTTCAGCATGCCTGTAATACTAGCACTTGGGAGGTAGAGGTGGGAGGACCAGGAGTTCAAGGTCATCTTCATCTATATAAGCAGTTCCAGGCCACCCTGGACCACAGGAGATAGAGATCATGTGTCAGAAAAATAACAAAACAAAATAATGAAGCAAAGCAGAACCAAAATAGAGCCAATTGTTAGTGTATGGTGTTGGAGAACTCTAAACATGGTTGTTACAAAATGTTATCTTCAATTCTTAAATATTCAGGTAAAACTCTACGCAAAAGTCCATGACTACAGAATTAGTGTCCAGGTGTGTTAATGTTGTAGAAATGGCAATACTGTTAGTATCCAGTTCACCATAGAGAAGGAACAGGAAGCTTCTTCACTCTGCAAGGACATATGGATGATAAAAAAATGAATCTTAAAAGAATGAATGAACATAAGGAGACCTAGTATTCAGAGGGAAAATGATTAGATGATGAAATATCTTTTTCATGGGGTTTTGAATAGGAGAATTGGAGTCATAAGTGGCTAAGGATATATACTTGGAAATAGGAAAAATTAAAGGAAAAGAACAGATTCTGAGAGAAAGCAGAAAAAAAATGATTTAGCTCAAAAGATGAGGGAGTCAGTTAAAATACTGAGAAAGACTTGAGCATGGTTGCATGTACCTGGGAGGCTGGCCCAGAGGTTCATGAGTTTGAGGCAAACCTGGACTACATAACAAGAACTCATCTATAAAGTGGTGGTGTCTCATGTTTCAGGACATAAAATATTTTCTGAAGTATTTGTCAAAAGCTTTTACCATTCCTACTTCCCAAAAGTGAGCTTTGAAATTCATCCATATTCTTTCATCTTTTGAAAAGAATGCCTTTAATCTTGACATAGATAGTCCCAAAGAAGCCATTGACCTCAGATCATTCACCCAGGTGAGACAGTTGCAGGAAAGGATTCTAATGTCATGGGAGAAAAGACCCCAGACACACAGCCTTGGGCATATAAAGCAGACCATACATGATGACATGAAGACTCAGATGATCAGAGATGCATAGTCTGAGAATCGACTGCCCTAGAAGATGGCAGAGACTGAGTTCAGCCTCAAGCCCAGTAAAATTGCACGTGGGATCAGCTATCCCCAGAACCCCACATCACGTAAACAAGAACTGGGTGAACACGGACTAGGTAAGCAGAGACTGGGGGAGCGGGGGCCAAGGAGAAAAGAAGGTTTGCAGATGATCATAGAAAACACCCCTGACCCAACCCTACAAATCTCTGCTTCTCTTGATTCTGTTTTGCTTTTGTCTGTGTCTGGCTGTTCTGCTTTGCTTTTTTTGAGGTTGAGTTGCATGTAATACTCATTGTCACTGTCCTCAGACTCCCTGTGTAGCATCCTCCTCCCTCTATGTCCTAAGCACTGCGATTACAGGTGTGCATTACTGTGTCCAACTTCAAAAGTTCTTAATTCCCAGCCTAAGAAGATGAGGAATTTTTCTTTTTGCTGCTGTAACATATAGAGTTAATGAAGAGTCTCGAACCTGGGAGAGAGATTATGAGAGAAGCGAGTTAGAAACTTCACCTTGATGCTGGAGTAGGGAAGGGCAGGAAAGAGACAGAGAGGCTCTGATTTTAACAGCCCACAGAGCAGATGACAGATTGAAGTAAGTTGGCAGAGGAAATTGTTGGATTAACTGGAGTAAGCAAGGCTCTGGATAAAAGAAAAAAGAGTTGCTGAGGTTGGAAGATGATGATGAAACTTGGCTTCATTTAATTCAAGGGCCAGCGGCCAAATACACGCTTAATGTGTTCAAGGAACTGAGATCTGCATGGGGCAAAACAGGCAGTGGAACTCACTACCTAAAGGTTTATTTGAAAGCCCCCTTGGCATCTGAATGTCCTTACCAAAGCAGACCATAAGTTGAAATGCGTTCTCTCTCAGATTCACCTGATCATATCAAAATACTAGTCCTGGACAACCTCTAGGAGATCATTGGCATGAAACACACACTGTCTAATTCTGCGAGAGGGACCTCAACAGCATGGTCAGAAACTCCCTTCACCACTGACTAAATACAAGGCTAAAGGGAGATCAGGAAAGCCAAGCAGCCTCACTGAAGAGCCACATCGTTTACTATGACCTTTATTTGGCCCTAACTGGCCTCGCCTGGAAGCCTAAAATCACGCCAGATTCCACATGCCCACCGACCTTCCTGCACGATCAGTCCCTTTCACTGCCAATAATAATGTAACTCCCAGGATTCCTTTTGAACACAGTCTCAGTCCATCCAGTTACATGAACTGTGATCTGGAGTGGTGTATTGGAAACATTCACTCCCGCATCCTATTTCTCACATCAAGTCAATGTTCATCAACTCAAGTCATTGAGTACAATGATGTCGTCTCCAAAATATGATTTCGAACTTACTGATTCAGATATATCTCTACCACCTCTGCCTTCTTCCAAAACACTAGCCTCAACTTAAGCCAAAGCAATAGAATTCTTGTTTTCTTCACCTCTAATTGTGCTGCCTCTACTGTGTTCTCTACGCAGAACCCAGATTTATTTTGCTTGATGTGCTTTATTTCATCCCCCTCCTTGTTAAACATCATCCAGCAAGCATCTATTGTGCTTAGAATAAAACAATGTTTCTCACAAATTTCCAAGATTTTCCTGGCGTGATCTTCTCTAATCTCACTAAACTCAGTGCATGCTGGTGGCTGCAGGTCTCCCTTGCTCTGGCCACTGACTTCTCCTGAGTTTCTTACACGGACCCTGGAAGAATTATCTACATTCTGCCCATCTCCGAGGTTTGCCACGCCCGTCACTCACTCGGAATCCCTTGCTAACGTCATTGAACTCCACCAGTTGCCAATCCCTCTTAGAATCCACCTGGCCTTCCACATAGCAAACGACCGATGTTTGAAATTTTAGGTATGTGGCTTTGCTTCATCTAGCTTTTCCCTACAATCTATAAAGGCCTGAGAACAGAAACCTTTGCTACTGAGTACATATGTAGATGGAAGAGGCTTTATCATACACACTCCATAAGATTCACTTAGAGCTGGAGCCGTATAATATCCCTCATTGGTAGTTAAAACTCTACTGTCTAGGAGCGTGTAGAGGCTGACAGGAGAGCCTCAAATACAGGTGAATGAATAACAGAGAGTCTACTGGCTTCTCAACCACCAACACTTAAATTCTTTCCATCTATAAATTCTTGACCTTTGTTCTAGACCACACAAAGCTCTCTCTGTGTATGTGTGTGTGTCTGTCTGTCTATCTGTGAGAGAGAGAGAGAGAGAGAGAGAGAGAGAGAGAGTCTCTCTCTGTCTCTCTCCACATAAAGACAGGGCATGCCATTTCCTTTCCACATCTTCCTTCAGCCAAATTTTCAATGACTGACTGGCTTCTAGATCTTTCATTTTTCTGTTTATCATTCTCTGCACATTTTTATGGTTTCTTTCCTGCTGAAATGCACATGTACGCTTCTCAACAACACATTCCAACAGGTTTGGTTATCCTGTATTTCCACTGTTCACATCACTTAATTACATACTTTCATAGTTAGGCTCCAGTATTAATTTATATTGGACTTTCAGCACCCTATTAAATCCCAGCAATGTGATTCAGATCAGGCCATCTGCTTCTCATATTTATGCATTTGATTTTGTGAATATAATATATAAGTTGGGATTTGCATACATTTCTGATAAATGTCTGTGAGATTTAATTCTCATTCATACCTCTGAGATCTTTCTGAGCCTTTGTCCAGATATCTAGTCTCAGTTTTATGTCATTCAGAACCCTCAAATGTTCAAGTCATCCACATTCTTGTTTACTGTACATCCATTCTTCAAATTCAACTCTCAGGGCTAGGGAGACGGCTCAGTGGCTAGGAGTGATGGCAGCAAAAACCAAAGGGCCTGACTTTAGAGTACCAGCAACAACATCAAAGCCAGCCAAGGCAGCTCACGCCTGGAACAGGAGTCCTGGGGGCAGAATGGAGACTATGGATTCTAAAGGCAAGTTGACCAGATAATCTAGCAAAAATAGTGAGCTCTATGTTCAGCGATAGAGCTTACCTCAAAGAAAATAAAGTTTAGATTGTTAAAAGACACTAAGGGAAGACATATGGGCACACACACAGATATCACACACACACACACACACACACACACACACACACACNGCAGACACACACACGCAGACATAACACACACATGCATACACACAAACACACACGGTACCTTCTATGAAGTCACCTATCACTAGTTCTATATCATCTTTCTCCTTGCTACTTCTCAACATCTTTTGAAGTCATTTTCTGCTTCTTCTCTCATTCATTTGTAAGCCACAAAATAAATATTAATTACAGAATATCTCCACTACACCAGGGACTGGACTGAGTGCTGGAAATACAAAAAAGCTCAGTCACATCTGTTGTTTTCAAAGCCACTTCCCTAAATTCTCTTGGCCTTTGCTTATCACTGGACAGTTTTGTCTCTAATCAGTGCTTGAACTGAAAACGTAAACTTTACTAAATCGTAAACCAGTCCTACAACCTCTTCAGGCTCCAGATGTGTCTTGTCAGTGGTTTACTGGACTTCACTAAATTATCCCACAAAACCCCTCAAAGTCAATGTGGTCAAAACTCATGTCATTATTTATCATGGTCCCCAACCACCTCCAGGACACTTCCTGTTTTCCTGATCTTGATTAACGATCCTGTCATCTGCTTGCCAGTAATGTAGGAGCCACTTTGGATTTGCTGTTATTTACCCTTCACATAAATGTGTCACCAGGTCTCATCAATTTGTCTTAAAAGTCCGTCTGAAATAATTCTCCACACATCAGTACTCTTAATATCTTAGTTGTTTTCTAACAAAGGGGGTTATTCTTATATTCTACTTCCAATCTAGACTTTCCATATTTCTTCAAGATTCCAAGTAGAAATAAGGGAGTTTGCCCAAAAAGTCATTCTTAAAAAAGTAGCAATATTTCAATAAATGAAAGAAGTGAGGAAATAGGAGGCAAGAAAAGGATGAAATCAGGAATAATGTAATATTAATGTAATAAAAATGATGCAATAATACTCATATTGTCAACACAGGTACCTGGGTGCTATTCTAGGTCTTCATATTCTTCTAGAGGCTCCTACAGGTTTAACAAATGAATTGAAAAGGAAACACATCCAGTTACTTAGCCAGTTAGCTACTAACTCAGAATCAAAGCTATCTGTCTCCACACTTCATGCTTTTACTGCGTTCCCTAAGAAAGAAATGAAAAGACAGAAGTTATGCTGTGAAACTTTATTTACTCTCTAGGGGTATCAAATGATTTAACTCCACTATCAAACAACCAAAACAAAGGAGAAGGAGTCTGTCACAAGATTTATAAGCAAAAATAAAGGCAAATAATTTGACTATTGAGACCACTGCAATGAGCCAGGCATGATGGCAGATGACTGTTATTCTAAAACTTGGGAGTTGGGGACAAGAGAATCAAAGGAGTTCACAGCCACTGCAATGCTCAGTGCCAAGATTTTAAAAAGTTAGGAATATTTGTCTATGGTGGTACATGCCTGTCCTTTAGGAAACATTTAGGAGGTTACAGAGAGAGAGAATCACAAACTCAAGGCTAGCCAAGGCTACACAGGAGATTCTGTGTCTATGGTTACTCAACTCATCAGCTCGTTTCAGTAGGATCTAAACCTACAATCAGATGTAAGTGAGCCACAGATCCCTTTCTCCCAAAATAATATCATGCCACATGCTTAGACTGTGATGAAAGAATTCTCAGTCTAAATTCTAAAGCTGTTTTTTAACATTTAGTACCAACCAGGCAGAAAATGACTCACAAGTTTTCTAATTTGGTTCCTGTGTCTGCCTCAAGCACTCTGAGAAAATACCTTGCAGGAACGCTTTAGTCAAGGCAGACATAACCAGCTGGCAAAGCAGCTTGACTCCTACTCTGACTAGTTTATAAAATCCTCTATTTATTGACAAGATGCCTTCACCCTTATTAATTGCTTTCCATTAAGGAAAAGCCCATGATATCCTTTCAGCATCTCAGAAGTCCTCAAACCTTGAGTGCTGGTTTTATTTCAGGAAAAATGATTTGTATCATCTTTTTGACAGGATTGTTAAAATATCCTGTGCATGGAGCAAGGGCTCTGGTTCATGAAAATCGTGGACCACTTTTCAGCTATATATTATTATTATATTTCAAGTATGTATTAAACATTATACTTCATGGGGCTATTGCAATGTTTCAGCAGTTAGGAGCTCTTGTTGCCCTTGAAGAGGACTCAAGTTTCAGTTCCAGCATGGTGGTTTAAAATCATATGTAATTCCAGTTCCAGATGATCTGCCACCCTTTTAATGTGGGTGCATTTAGGGGCAAATTCCCATACACAGAAAATAAAATAAATATTCAAATGGTGTTTTCAGGGGCTGAAGAGATGATTTGTTTCAATTCAATAAGAGCACTTGTTGCTCTTGCAAATGAACCAGGTTCAGTTCCCAGCATCCCTATGATGACACACAACCATTCAGGGGATCTGATGATATTTCCTGCCCTCCATGGTGTACGTACATACATGTACACAAAACATGCCATTTACACGGAATAAAAATAAATCTAAACTAATAAACAATAGTTTAAAGAAAGCCAGTTATTCTAGAAGATAATCATCAAAATAATGTTTAAATGTTTCTTCTGTTTTTAAGCATTGAACAAAAACATCTAAAACCTACGGCAGTGTTTAAGTAGAAAGGAATCTATTTTATTTTGAGATATCTGCACTAACTGAAATTCTGCATGAGGAAGCACATTCTCTAGCATAGGCAACTATTTCGTAATCGTAATAAGAGAAACAAGTGAATTATATTTTAGCTTAAAAGGGAATATTCAGATTTGAAAAGAGCCTAGCAATTGATTGGCATATTTAAAGAACTGTCTACAGAAACAGTACCTTTGCAGATGGGCAGAGCAGGGCGTGGTGAATCAGCATTGTCCAGAGAAATGTATAGAGAATCCTGTTTTTAGAAAATACTACAATAAATCTGGAGACATCAATCAGCAGTTAAGAACCCTGGTTGTGCCTGCAGAAAACCCTGGTTCGATTCCCAGCACCCGCACAGTGACTTAGAGCCCTCTGTAAATCTAATTCCAGAGAATCCAAGGACCTCTCTTGGCCCGTATATGCACCAATCATATATGTGGCATGCAAAACTCTCATGCCGATAAATTAAAATATTTTTTAAAAGAAAGAAAATGATACACTGTAAAAGTGCTTTTGACTATACCAGATCTTTATTGTAGGGATTGGGCATTCTTTAACTTTTTATTTAGCTCTCAAAATATTTGAGGTAGTGGAGTAACTCTAACCAAAGAAGTGGAAGACTTATATGACAAGAACTTCAAATCTTTGAAGAAAGAAATTAAAGAAGACACCAGAAAGTGGAAAGATCTCCCATGCTCTTGGGCAGGTATAATTAACATAGTAAAAATGGCAATCTTAGCAAAAGCAGTCTACAGATTCAATACAATGTCCACCAAAATCCCAGCAAATTTCTTCACAGACCTCGAAAGAACAAAACTCAACTTCATATGGAAAAGCAAGAAACCCAACCTCATGTCCTTTTACTTGCATGGGAACTTTACCAACTGAGCAACTTAATCCCTAGGCTGTCCTTTAAATTCAATCCCCCTGCCTCAGCTTAATGAGTGCTAGAATTACAGGAATATACCACCATGTGTTCTATACTACTTTTACCCCCTTCTTTACCCATTGTCTCCATAATGACAGTTCTGCATTCTTTCTTTGGGCATATTCTCCTTTCTTCTAAGAGTTTGACTTAAAGCTCTCATGATGTTGAGGTTGAGCTTTGGCAAGTTGCCTTGCCCAGAAGACCTTCCTCTCACTGAACCTACAGCATGTGAGCCCTGGCTGTGCCAAGTGCTGCTCTTTGGCATCCCTCCCACTCAAAGCATTTGAGGGAGGAGCTCTCTGAGTTGAAATTAACACAGGTAATGCATAATTTTAAACATCTTCCTTTTCCTAGGTTTTTCTGTATCCACACTAAGCTTCATGCTTGGAATCTCAAGAATCTGGTAAAGACACAAGAAGGCCATCTACCACAGTGTCCTAAACAGATGGCTGTTAGAGCAGTTAATGAAGGGTAGGGGTACCCAGGAAACCAGAGGCAAACTGTAGATGCTTAGAAGGGGGTTTGCTTGTGGCTCATGCACAAAGTGTCTGCCATCAATCTCTATTGTCTCCGTGACTCCAGCCAGGACTGGGGAATGTGTCTCCTTGTTGACATAAGTTCATTGTAGAACAAAGAAAGTTGATGGCATAAACATATCCTTTTCCCAGCACTTGACTTGTGTGTGATTTAACCTTTAGCTCTTGCTTGTTGATATAGGTGAGATGTCAAATATTTCCTCCTGGGTTGTTGGCAACTGTTTAAAGTGTTTTCATCACTCTTTCACTAAGGCAAAACCAGGCTCGGGCTCACGGGGTCATTGCAATAGACCGGTTCCCCACCCTTGAAGCTCAGCTCGCTCAGCCACTTCCTCCCAACTGGAACAGGAAAGCGGTGACAAAAAGCAGTCTGGTAGTCCCAGCACATCTGCAGTGACTCACTTCTTGCTTTTGAAGGAATGAGTTTGTAGCAAGGACGGATGTCACTTGAGAACATGTGACCAAGAGTGAACTAATTCTTTAAATTGCGACATAAGCAATAAGGAGCCCAGTGCCTGAAGCTGCCATCCTGTTTCTGTTTGGTTTTGACCATCCCTTAATTCCTTAGACTTGGAGGTAAAGCCTTTTACTGCTTCTGGATCAAACCTCTGTCTTGAGAGAGCAAAACAGACAGGTTCTGCCCACTCCCCACTCAGGAAGTCCACCCCAATTGTTTCCAAGACTGAACTAAACCTACCTGTTTACCATCCGGACAAATATTTTAAATGGATATACTTTTGTTTAATGTTTAAGTCTCAGGTATAAAGTTCTTCCTAGTTTTGTATTAGCAAGATAAAGGTCCTTCTCCTGCCAAAGGAAAAGAAGAGGGAGTCTAATTCCCAGCAGCACAAATTTAAACCCTTGCTTTACCGAGTGGACATCCTTGTTCCTTAGAAATTGACAATTCCAATGAAAGCAGCAACTCTCAATGCTCCAGCAGATAATAATGCATGTGCAGCTTACACCTAGAAAGAACAGCTTAAGCGAAGTAAGCATCAGTTGTTAGCATTTTTATGGTTTCATCTAGGGCTTGCCTATCTGGGAAAGGAAATCTCTGTTTCACTAAAGAAAACTGGTTATGCCAAATATACAAAAATAACAGTGGGAGGAGATGGTGTGGGTGGGGTGGAGGAAGGCCACTGCATGACTCAGAGGACCTTGGCATCTATAATTAATATTTTAAGCCCATTACTTCACATTCAAAATAGAATTGTACGGTCAGAGGGGAAAATACTAACACCCAATCATGGTAGGATTTCTAAAACCATGTGTATAGATATGAACATTATTGCATGACTTTGGATAGGTATATGTAAGCCATATGAGTATGTTTTAATTGTTTTTGAAGAATAGTTATCAAACAGAGGACACTTCCAGGCCAATCTGTTTCTCTCTGCAAATACATCCATACAAGCACACACACACACACACACACACAC
>LOEQ01006024.1:84676-105372 GCA_001685075.1 Bramus lutescens
TTTTTGTAAACTGAACAAAGATAGAGTAACCTCAGAAGCAGAAACCTCAATTACGGAATTACTTCCATCAGATTGGCCTGTATACACATGTGTGAGGCATTTTCTTGGTTAATGATTGATGTGAAAGAGCCCTGCCCACTTCAGGAGTTGCCATCCCTAAGCAGGTGACTGTGGGTTGTGGAGGTTAGCAAGGCCAGCAAGCCATGGCAAGGTAACCAGTAAGCAGTGCTCCTCCATGGTCTCCACTTCAATTCCTGTCACCAGGCTCCTTCCTTGAGTTCCTGTCCTAAATTCACTAAGTGACCAATTGTAACCTGGAATGCAGAAGATGAAATAAGCCGCTTCTTCCCCATGTTGTTTTGGTCAATGTTTAGTCATGGCAACAGAAATGAAACTGGTATAAAACTGTAGTCTATTTATGATTCTCCGAAAGTACTGGGGACAGAGGTGTGCATGCTGTGTGCGTCCAAGAAATGGAGAGAAGGCCTGTGTGTGGCCATTGAGGCCCGATGAGACATAGACAAGAGGTGGATAAGATTCTGAGGTACACTTTTTATTATTTCCTTTTAAGCTAAGGGTCAACATGCTCACATTTTAAGAGACTGAAAAGCAATGGTTTCCTTTCCATGGTAGGAGCAGGAAAAGTACTTTTAAGTTGGGTTTTCTTTGGTTGGCTTAGGTTTTTTAGGTGGTGTCCAAGGTGGAAATTCTTTGTGGCTGGCATCTGTTCCAACTTGTAGGAGGCCATGCCCTACACTGCTCCCCAGTCTGCAAATCACAGCTTGAAGCCAACCTTTCGGTTTTTAACTAGGGAAAATACAGATGTAGCCTTTTAAACCTAGAACAATGAGCATGCCCCATAGCTCATCAGAGAAGAAATTATAAAATGCTTTCCTACTTAGAATTTCACGCTCAGCTTCCCTCATGATTCCCAGCTAATTATGCCAAGCTGTTGAGGGCAGTTAGGCTTTCTGAAGGATTCCAAGATTTTTCTCAGTCAAGTACAAGGACATTACCATCTACTAAGAAGAGAGGAGCCCCTTAAAAAGTGAACATCTGTATGTGTATTCTCCTGAATAATATCTATATAATATGCAGCAGGAAAAATGCACACCATTTTAATAAAAGTCTGGACTTACACAGACTGATGCAGTTTTAGAGTTGGATGATGTCATTGAAGCTTTGTAGCTTTCCCTATCATTATAGACATGGAGAGAATTATACTCATATAAGCAAGCTATCCGGATACAATCACTTGAAAAGAAGATAAGGGTTCTAATGAAAATTCAGCTAATCTAATTCCTTAGATTTCCTATTTAAATACACAGACAGGTAAGTATATTTGCTATTTATGAAAGAAATCCAATTCTTTTTTTCTTAGGACTTCACTATTTTTAATGAGTGTGGGGGGCAGAGAACAAGGGGATAATGGGGTGACACATACTGGGGATCAGAGAACAACTTTTGGGAATAGGGTTTCTTTGGTCCACATCAGGTGTGAGGGCTGAACTAGAGTTGTCAGGCTTGAGTGACAGGTGCTTTTACCACAGGCCTTATCGTTGGCCAAGAAATTGGGTTCTTGATTAGAAAAAAAATGAGAGCATTCATTCAATCATTATTTCCTGAGTACGTTTTACTGAGTACTTATGTAGTCTCAAATAATTTCTGTTGATTTAAACTTCAACTTTATAGTAGTGGTCAGCAATATAGTAGTTTTACAATTTGAAAAATGAAAACTGACGTGTATAAACTTCTCAATGAAGACTGGAAGGAACACATGTAAGTACAGAACTCTATTCTTGGGCTGTAAACTACACCTTAGGCTCATTGATATGTTATTTATGTATTAGCATCTCCCATGAAGTTAAAACCAAAAAAAACATTATATGTACTTAAAGAGGCTCATGAAGATCCTAGACCCTAAATTTATTAACTTATTTTTTGTTTGTTTGTTTGTTTTTGTCCAAGTGTGAAATCTGTTTCAGAATACAATTTGGGTTTAATGTAGAGTTGATGATGTGATTGTTCAGGGAAGCAGCACCAAAAGCCTTTGGTACCAAGACCTAAACGTGATCAAAATGAAGCAGAAGCCAATGATGGTCAGAACACTCAAGAATAACTACTGTTAGCAATCAGACTCTGCCTGCATTGCACAAGGGTTACAGACAGTGGGCGATAATGAGTAGACATGCATGGACACATTAAGGAGGAAGACAACATGGAAGAGCAGGGAATGGAAATGAATAATCATTAAATGTTTTCTGTGAGCCAATATGAATAAAATACTTCTTTTGTTTTTCTTAAGCAGGGGGTCTCTCTGCGCAGCCCTGGTTACCCTGGAACTTGCTATGAAGAATAGGCAGGCTTTAAACTCATGGATATCCACCTGCCTTTGTCTCCAAAGTGTTGGGGTAAAGGTATGCCCCATCATGCTCAGCCAATACAGGAGATGTTTAAATGTTATACTATCCAGATCTCCTTACATTCTCCGAAGAGCTTTAAATTTTTAATGTGATTCTTTATTAGGTATGAATATCCACTGTTGAAAAACAAGGCAACATTTGGTCAAGTAATTCCCCAAAAGAGCTTGAGGTTATGTTTCTTATTTTGCTTAGACAAGAGGCAAACTAAATGGCTTCTCAAAGTTGTGGTAGGACAGCAAGTTGTTTCTTTGAACACTTGATTTTTGCTTCCATATCTTGCATCAAAGATGAATTGTAGAGCTATTTTTAAAAAGCCTTGCTCTTAAAATGGTTTGGGATGTAAGCAGTGCTTGTTCAAATCTATGAAATGATTATCACTATTTTATAGTTCTCCAACCTGAACTCTCTCCTCTTCCCTGGAACAAAATTGACCAATTTTCACTTCTCAACCCCCAAATTTCAGGTCTAGAAATAGAACTTTCAAATTAACTTATCATGAGCTTCATGTAGAGGCCACTGGTGATACAAAGACTACATTTTACAGATGAAATAGCCCACCTCCAGCCCTACTGAGGAAAAAGAGAGATGGGACAAACCTCATTCTATAAGCTGTAGTTAGGTAGGCATGAGATCTGGCAATGAAGGCCTGAAACTATTGTCACACTTTTAGAGCAATTTTGTTCACACTCTCCTTTCTATGAGAATATTTTATATAACTTTTCATTGCTAAGATGAATTATTAATATTAGTTGCACAAAATGATGAGTTTCACTGTGACATTTTCGTACACATCCTCAAATGTACTTTGATCACCCCACCTTCCATCATTGCCTTCTCTTGTCTTTTAGAGGGACGGATCTAGTTTCAGGTTTCTTTATGTGGATGCCCAGTTCTTTTCAACATAGTTTGTTGAAGGTCTTGTCTGTTATCCATGTGTGTTCTGAGCACCATGGCTATAGCTATATAAACTTATCTCTGGGACTTCTATTCCTCTAGTCTCTATGTGACAGTACCATGATGTTTGTATTACTATATCTCTCTAATGTAAAATTGAGTTCAGCTACTGTGACCCTTCTGGTATTTCTATATGAATATTAAGTAGAAGTAGCCTTATTATGACACAGGTAGCATACAGACAGTATTAATTGAACAACTAACATGGGTCATAGGAAAAAGGCCTATAATCACTGTATAATTTGAGGTTTGTACATTTAGAAGCAGGCATTATGGTCTCTGGAGATAGCACACTGACATTTGAAGTCATTATCATCATAATTTCTCTAAGTTTATGTAGTAAGGAATAACACAAACCATAAAATGGAATTCTTACTAAGCTGGGCCTTCATGCTAAGTTCTTAGTGTTCAATTCCCTTTTCCCAAGTAGGATATCCTTTTGCAATAGGCTTATTGCTCCAGGGAACTCAGAATAGGGAGGTAGATTATAAAACATGTAGAAGATTAGTGTTTTAGAGGAAATACCAATTTAGGCTATGTTTTATGCATCAACTTAATCCTCATCCAATCTGATGAAATCTTTATTGTTCAAATATTCTGATTTGCCTTGCAAACGTCACTGCTTAGGAATCCTTCAACTAGGACTTTCCCTGTATCTTTCCATATATATATTGAGCTTCCATAACTCATTGAGAAATATCAACCAACTTCCATCACTCAATGGGAAATAACTTCAATGATATGTGAAATGGGTCCTAAATGATCAGAAAACAGCTCATGTTTATTTCTTGCTTAGCCTATGTCTGGAATCATCCCCATGAACCTTTGAAAGAATCCCTTAAGGAGAGTAGCATCTTGTGGAGGTGAAAAAGTGAAGGTTTACAGAGGTCAAGAACTTGATCAAAGACACAGAATGTCATGAATCCAAATCTTAGAATAACTGTCAGCCCACAGGCATCCTTTAACACCCTTTAACAGCTGTGTGTGACTTTTTGCGTTGTGACACTTAAGAACTGTGCAGTTGACATACTAAGAACTTGTAAAATAAAAATAAAAACCAAAAACTTCATACTTTCGTGTGTATGTAAAAGATAGAGGCTAATCTCCACCTCCACTGTTATTCATCACCTACACACTTTGTATCTTGTGTGTCTTATTGATCCGATGTTCATCAACTAGCCTAGGCTGGCTAGCCAGCAAGTCTTGGGGTTCTACTCACCACTAACTACTTCACTAGCTCTGAGATTATAGGCATGTGGTGCCACACCTGCCATTTTTACATGAGTTCTGGGGGACAAAATCCAAGAGGAGGCAAGTACTTCATTCACTGGTTGAGCTGTCTCTTGGGTGCTCATAATACTGTAAGAAAGTTTATGACTTTGTGTTGAGCCATAGCCAAAGCTATTCTTTGTTATACGTAGCTGCAAGCAACACACAGGCAATAGACTGGCTATGCCTGTGAGTCTAAATTCTGATTCTCAAAATGAGGACTCTTGACCAGCAGTAGCTTTGGCAATAGGAGAGAGTTTGTGAGAGAGAGATGCAATTTTTCATTTCACCCCACATAAGCAAAATGGAAACCTGTGCTTTAGCCAGGTCCACAGGTTCTGAGCATGCATAGAGAAGTCTGAGAATGGCTGCTTCCAGTGATGTTTCCAATGATGTCTTAACTCAAGAGGGTGTGGTGGTTTGAATGAGAATAACCTTTAAAAGTTCACACATTTGAATACTTAGTTCACAGTTGGTGAAACTCTTTGGGAAGGACTAAAAGGTGTACACGTGGAGGAGTCGCATCACTGGAGGACGGTTTTGAGGTTTCAAAAGCCCATGCTATTCCCAGTTAGCCTTCTGCTTCATGCTTTTTGGTTCCAATCCTGCCTGCCTGCTGCCACTGTCCCCACCATGAGAGTCATGGACTACAACCCTCTGGAACCTTGAGCCCCAAACTGAGTAATCTCTTTTATAACTTGCCATGGTCATAGTGCTTTGTCACCGTGATCGAGAATTAACTAGAACAGAAGGTCATGAACTATCCTGGGTCACTCCGGGGTGAGGTCACTCAGCATAAGACATTCAGCTTGGATCTGGAAGACCCAGACAAACAGGATGAAGTGTTCACCCTAGATATAGAACTAGCATATTGATTCCCTTCTGTCTAAGGCCAGCATTTCCTCTTTCGTGGGATACATTTGATCCTGGCTTTCAACCCTAGTGACAGGTGTTGTTAAATGTGTCCTCAAACACAGTGCCTACGTAGATAGGAAACACCACTGAAGAAAGAAGGACACTGAGCCCCCCAATCCCTGAAAGCCCCCAGTATCTGTGTCCAAATTCCTAAAACTTGGTAGCAAACTGTCCCATAAAAGCCAGGATTCTTTTCTCTTTCATCAGAACCCCAAATCAAAATGCTATAGTCATGAATAAGAATGTCCCCACGTCATTCACGCACTCAGTTTTGTCCTCGTTGCTGCTGTTTGTCTGCTGCTTGCGTTTTCAGACAGACAGATCCCAATGTAGCACAGGCAGGCCCTAAGCTCACTGTGTAACTGATGTTGGCACTGGACTCCTAATCCTCCTGCTTCCACCTCCCAAATGCTGGGATTCCAGATGTGCACCATGCCTGGCTTTTGTTAAGTTCTTGAATTTGTGTTTTTTTTTTAAAACTTCACTAAAATTCAGACATGTGAAAGTCTTTCATTACCTTACTATTAATGATTTCCACGAGGGGAAATGTAATCCGTGTGTTTATAATTCGTTCCAACCCTGCCGTGTTACTACACTGAAGAAAATACGGACCCTCAAGCCGCTGCTGCTCATTCAGCCTCACAAAGGAGAAAATGTCGATTCTGCACCGCTGGTCATAGCGCTAAAGCGCTTGCTCTAAAGCACATAGTTCTAAAGACTTTCAGAGAAGAGTATGTGGAGTCGCCATGAAATCCTAGGATGTCTCCTTTTCCCAAAGGACTGATTTTCCAACTCTCAACAGTTCTTACTATGGAGAAAACAGAATGATTTTGGAAATGTAAAATAAAATAATTCTCATACCTGTCTAAAATCTACTTTGCGAGCACTGAGGTCTTACGTTACTTTCTACTGTTCTTATCCTTTGGGGGTTACCCAAATCCTCAATGGCCAAGATGAGACATGGCTGCCAATTGCATTGTATCTTTCTATTTAGCTGGTTGCTTAAACTCCTCTATGGAACTATCAGTACATATAATTTCCTTCCATGCATGCTCAAAAATCTTAGTAACGATACCTTTAGCCATTCACTTATTCATCATGAGAATTTTAGATCTCTTACGTGGAACAAAAATTAAACTGCTTTTGCTGCTATAAAATTTAAAATAAGTATAGTATAGAAAGATTTGGTGGCCACTATAGATGTATGCAAGAATAGCCTAGCAATTCCATAAGTGGAGTAATTTCTTCTTGTAAGATTAAGGAAGACTATTTAGGAAAGGTCAAACTTGAATCATGCTAATTCACAGATTTGTGGGAAGGGAAATTGCACATAAATAAATAAGTCAGGGCAGGAAAAACAGAACATGTGATGGGAATCAAATATGCCCTTTGGGGACTGCAATGTATGGAGAGGAACTAGGAGAGACAAAGTCTTGAATGGATACTCTAAGCACGGGGGGGTGTAGTTCAGTAATGCTTGGGGAAGTGCTGACAGTTTTAAGCAAGGAGTTGTGACATCCTGGCCAAACTGTTACTATGCAGCAGAGAGGCCCGGAGCAGGATGGAGAGCTGGCTATGCTTGTATGGAGGCCATTCATAATACTAGGGAGAAACACTAAAATCCACGTCAGTCTCTATCACCTGTCCACAGCCATTGACCTCTTTCTTTTTTGCTACCTTCGCCATATTATTTGCTCAGCATGGTTGAAAAATGATCAGCAGCAGCAGAAGGGTGAATCTAACAGAGACCTTAGAGATTAGCTATTGTTTTCAGAAACACAGTTACCCTCATTTGTGAAAGAGCGTTTGGCGCTCTGCATTTTCTTTGATTACCAAAACAGCCCCAGGACAAAGGCATTACAATTTCTCCTTTGCAGATGGGGAGATCAGCTTGGAGAGGTTAATTTCCAGCACTATCTGGGGATATTGGATGAGTGTTGCTTTCCGTAGGAGAGTCCAGATTTCTTTCATGTATAACTGTTCTCCATTCTCTATTCTTAGTCCAATCTCAGTCAAAACAAAATCACAACTTTCCGGGACACATTCATCTGGAAGGAACCCTAGCCAGAGAGGCAGATGAGGGATGAGAAGTCAGGTGGGTTGGCATTCAAGGACATGAGGACCAGAAGACACTGGGTGGAAATGCGGCAGAAAAGTGAAAATAGTGGTGACGTTGTTCCCCTTAACCTTAACTCAGTTCTTGGGATGCAGCAGAAGATAGTGGAGGAACACAAGAGACTGCATGTTAATGGCTCCTGAAGCTATTACTTTCCACTAGATAAAATTCATTTGACAAGTGGGAAAGCCAAGGGAAAACGTACTATTCTCAAAACAGACAATTGATCTCTGAGATTCCACAGCCATTGTAGCCATCAATTTCTCCCTAGAAGTGGCAGCATGAATCAAACATGCAGTAGATTAAGCAGAAATGAATAAAAACATTTTATATTTTTTAATTGACAGTGGCCATAGAGTGGTGGAAACAGGTCAGACTGGATAATTAAAGCATGAACTCACTCCTTTATTCTTTTCTTCTTTTTTTTTTTAAATCATAGGCTAGAACATTTAATAGAAACCAGGCAGAAACTGGGTAAATGAAAGAATCCATTTAATCAATGTCTCCCCTGCACCAGAATTCTCAAGGAAATTATTGTGGATTCTTCTTGGAAATTCTAGATGTTCCTATTTCTTCTATTAAAACAAAAGAAGACTAAGACACTGTCCAGCTTCAAATCCCAATGACTGGACCGCAGTATGAAAGAGCCTATTTTCCACCTTTCTCTTGGCTAGGCACTCCTCCAGGGAGCTTTTCCTTTCTTCAGTCTCACGCTCACACTCTGGTTGTGTGTGTGAAAATGACACCACATTTCTAAAAAGTCCTGGTCTTCACAGGAGAGCTAATGACATAATGTGCTTCAATAAACTGACGTCTTCACCAGTTTTACACTTCAGAACACTGAAAGCCCATCAAATTTTTATGGGCTGGAAAATTTTTACCTGTGGAGAAAAATTAAACAAGTAATTTATTCACCTATCCACCTACCGATTCATCTCTTCCCTAAAACTCTTCATTTGCATCACATTCCACAAGGTGCTAGGAGGCAGCTTTGGGAAAGTAATTACATCTCATTACAAAGTGCAATTTGTAGGACATATTCAGAGCATACACAAAAAACTTCAAGATCAGTGCAGGAATGGTGTAAACCATCAGAACACAAACCCAGTTAGGCTTCATTAAACTTGAGCTGATACAATGAGGGTGAGGGCTAAATGTGGCAATGCACACTTAAAATCCAGCAGTCAGTGCAGAGGCCGAAGGACAGCCACAAGCTCAAGGTTAGACAGGTTTCTTAATGAGTTTGACACTAGCAAGTTTGCACAGTGAGACCTTGTCTCAAAATAAATACACAATTTCTTAATTAGTCAATAAAAAAATAAAATGAAGATTGCAACACTCATGACATATGCCAGTAGCATCTCATCAATGTATCATGGCCATCTGATTTCCAGGTGGATATGGAATAAACTATCTCCTCTTCTCCAAAATGGTATCTCTCTGACATTGGTACTCATGTATTTTAATGTAAAATATGTGTCATTTATTATTCTATGATGTAATATTTTATAGATTATATAGTCATATTTAATATACTTATATATATTTACATGTATATATATATAATACATACTTGATAGATAGAAAACTTATACCCTTCTTGATTCCCATTTTTCTCAAAAGAGTGAATTTGCTTCTCTAAGCTCTAAGGTACGAATGCCACTGTAACATTATTTTGTTTTGTTTTGGGTTTTTTTTTGTTTTTTGAGACAGGATTTCTCTGCATAATAAGTAGCCCCGGCTGTCCAGTAACTCTATTTGTAGACCAGGCTGGCCTCAAACTCACAGAGATCAGCCTACCTGTGCCTCCCAAGTGCTGGGATAACAGGCGTGTGTCACAACCACTTTTTCTTTAAATACATTTTTTGCGCCCTTGACATTCAGACTTATAAAAAATAAAATTCAGTTTTCTCAGAGTTTTAAGGCTCATAGGTGTCCCAGAAAGGGGCCTTACATCTGCACCTGCTTTCTCAGACCTCTTATGGTGCCTTAATGCTTGTTAGGCCTCCTCTCTTAGGCTCCCATTATGGAAAACCTCCTTGATTTTCTTGTTCTTTTAAAACAAGGTCTGATTATGTAGCCCAGGTTAGCCTGAATTCTTGATCCTTTTGACTCTACCTCCCAGCACTAGGATTTCAGGCAGAGGACACACAACTGGTTCAGAACTCTGCTCCTAATGTAAGAACTTTAGTCTGGATCTCAGCAACCCAGGAGCTGTCAATCTGGAGAGAGCTACAGTTTGTTTGTTCAAACAATTTATATATGAGTGCTCTGTCTGCATTTATGCCTGATTACCAGAAGAGGACATAGGATCTCATTACAGATGGTTCTGAGCCACTACATGGTTGCTGGGAATTGAACTCAGGATCTCTGGAGGAGCAGTCAGTACTCTTAACCACTGAGGCATCTCTCCAGTCCCAGCTGTTGTAGAGTGAGTGGGCTGCTTATTCGTCCCAGCTGCCCAGCTAGCTTAGCCCCAAAATAACCACACAGAAATTATATTAATAAAATCACTGTTTAGACCATTAGCTCTAGCCTCTTATTGGCTAACTCACACATTTTGATTTAACCCATTTCTATTAATCTGTATATCACCACATGGCAGTGGCTTACCTGGAAAGATTCAGCGTGTCTGTCAGCATCTCTGGTGGCTTCATGGCATTCCTCCTACTCCACCTTTCTTCCAGCATTCAGTTTTGTCTTCCCTGCCTACCTAAGTTATTCCCTATCAACTAGGCCAAAGCAGTTTCTTTATTAACCAATGAAAGCAACACAAAGACAGAAGGACCTCCTACACCGCCCAACTATAATTCTTTTGTTTTCCAGAGAGGAGTATCAGACTGCTCTTCTGAGGGGAGGCCAAACCCTGTTAAACCCCCAGGAACCACCATTTCACACAAGACTACTTTAAAACCTTTAAAGGTGAAAACTTAGAAAATTCTTTCTAGTGCCCAGATACTGAGATACGAAAATTGAGATTTTGAGGCCAGTCAGCACTACATGATAAAGCTATATTTCCAAAAATAATTGCTTTTTTTAAAATAAAAGCAAACAAAATTTAAAACCTAAGTAAAACAGTTACTTTCCCCCAGAGTTAGCACAAACCCTGATTTAAGGAAGGGTTGTTTCCTATTTGAAGGATGGTAGAAACAGCTCTCTCATCTTTTTCTACATCAGAGATAATTTGTATTAGTCATAACCACATACATTCATATATCTTGATCTGTTGTCTGCATTTGTTTTCATCTATCTTTGTCTACAACTTTATTACCTTTTTTTTTTCTTTCTACTCACATCCCAGATAACTTAGAACAAATAAGTTGGCATATTCAGCTGTTAGTGAATGGCCTTGGTGTCTATAGACGGAGGCCACCCAAACCTGAAATAATCACACAGAAGCTGCATTAATTACAATACTGCTTGGCCTATTAGCTTAGGCTTCTTATTAACTAACTCTTACATCTTTCCTACTATTTTGTATTTTACCACAAGGCTCATGGTTTACTGTTAAGGTTCTGGTGGTCATCTTTCTTCTTCAGCGGCTAAATGGCATCTCTCTGACCTGCCTACTCTCTATATATATCTCTTTCAACCTGGCTATATTCTGCCCTGTTATAAACTGAAGCAGCTTCTTTAGTAGGCAATGGTAATAAAACATAGTCACAGTATATAGAGGGGAATCCCACATCAGGCATCTCTTAGAAATATTTAAAAATTAAAGAAGTGTGGTGCTTGCCAGGAAGTGGTGGCACATGTTTTTAATTTCAGCACTTGGAAGGCTGAGTCAGGTGGATCTCTCTGAGTTTGAGGCCAGCCTCGTCTACAGAGCTAGTTCTAGGATTGCCAAAGCTACAGAGAAAAATCCTGTCTTGAAAAATAAGAAAGAAAGAAAGAAAGAAAGAAAGAAAGAAAGGAAGGAAGGAAGGAANNNNAAGGAAGGAAGGAAGGAAGGAAGGAAGGAAGGAAGGAAGGAAGGAAGGGTAGAAGTGTAGTGCTGAAAAGGACCTCAGAAATCCTTCAGTAATTATTCCTTAAACTTTCAATTTCTCATACCATACTAACAATTTTTATAATACATGCCATGGTCTATTTTTTCTTTATATACATTTAAGTGAAATCATTACTTTTCATAATTTGTGTTTACTAATGTAGTTAAAAATAAGTTACCATAAATGAAAGACTAATTACAAATTGACCTGAAAATAAAAATTTCCATACCCACTGTAAGATATGATCTAAGTAGTAGTCCATATTTATTTGCTATGCAGCCCAGGCTGGCCTCAAACTCATGATCCTACTGCCTCAGTCTCCCATGTTCTGAGATTTAGGCATAGGCCATCACATGCAGCTTGAGAAGATATAAAATTTTTAGACAGCCGTTGCAGAATACAAAGGCTATTGCTTGCCCTATCTCTTAGTAATCAGAAAGAATTTAAAAGAAAATACCTTTTTCCTCATGTGACTGACTCTCTTATAATCCAGGTTTATGCATAACCTAAAAAAACCTGTGTCTTTCTGGATGCAGAGGCTCACGCCTTTAATCCTAGAACTTGGAAGACAGAAGCAGGTGGCTTTCTCTGAGTGTGAGACCAGCCTAGTCTACATAGTGAATAGCTTGTCAGCCAAGGCTGCATAGTGAGGTCCTGCCTCATCAAACAATAAAGATATACATCTTGTGCTTCCGAACTGGTTTAGTGCTTTGACTTTCTTAATATGGAATTGAGTCCTAGAGAAAATAGCCCTGGTAGAGCTGACAATAATTTTTTGTCCTCTTGGCTTTAAAATCTATCTATGAACTATCATATAATTACCCATCTAGCTGTGCCCTCTCTGCAAGCTTGCTGAGCTCAGGAGGCGTGGCAATGCACTTGGAATACAGCCTTGCACATGGTGCCTTTCGCTTGGCAGATGCTCCGTTTAGAGGTGAAGTTTGATTTGTTGAGCTATGCCAATGGTGTCATTCCAGGAAACCTTTATATTGACTCCAGTTGAAGTCAAATGACCACAATTTCAGACACTGTTCAAAAGGCTCTAGTGACTGACCGCCTTTGCCACCAGGAAGTCCAGCTGATGCTGAGAGGAATGAGAACTCCAAAGTTCCATAGAAACAGCCTTTCAGCAAGGCAAGACACACGGTAAAGATTTTACATAGAATTAGAGGAACACAGGAAAGAGGCAATATGAGAGCATATGTACACTGGGAATCGAAGGAGAATAGGGGGAAAGCAGAAGAGGATGACAGAAACTTTTGTTTCAAAGACTAGAACTGTTAAGAAAGGTCTCTGTAGCTGATGGAAGGCCAGTTCAGCTCAAAACAAAGATAAACCCACCCAGCAGTGGTGGTGCACACCTTTAATGGTGCACTCAGGAGGCAGAGGTGGGTCCATCTCTGGTTTGAGGCCAGCCTGGTCTAAAGAGTGAGTTCCAGGACAACTAGAGCTACACAGAGAAATCCTGTCTCAAACAAACAAACAAATAAAATTTATAAAATAAATCTTTAAAAGATTTACACAGAGGGAAACCTCACATGTAGAACTTGCATTAATCAAATGTGAACAGTTGGAGACATTCCCAGAGCAAGGCAAATAGGTAGGAGCGGTTTCCAAACTCTATGTGCAACATAACTGGCTTGGTCCCATTGATTAGCAATCTTCATCTTGGGCCTGCCTAGCCTGTCTGTGCTGAAACCATGTTGGTGTCCTAATGATTTGCTAAGGAGAGTTTCCGTGTGGGTATCTTGCAGCAGTGAACCATCCGAACCTCAGGCAATGGAATAAAAGTGATGAAGCAGTCTACTCAGAAAGATGAGTTAGATCCATCCAGCCAGACCTGGCAAAGAATGCCCTTTGTCCCATATAGGAACTTGTCTTTTCTTTGTTTTCCAGCTTGCCTCCAGGCCGGTTTATTTGCATGAACTTATGTTTCCAAGAAAGCGTGTTCCTTGGGTAACATCCATCTACAATTTCCCCTCATTGGCATTTTACCGTAAACGGGAGAGAGCTCTAGGCAGCTGTTTGGGCAGAATTTATTAGTTCAGAACACTTTTCTCTCTGTGTAATGAAATCTCTCAAGAGAACTCAGGAGTCCCTTGACTTCCCTTATTCTAGTGCCTCTTACAGCTTTCCAACACCACACTCCTACCAGCCACCCCCACTCCTTCTCTGGACTTGCCTTATTTTTCTTGGAGATGTTCTTGCACTTGTCAACCAAACACAAGAATTGGCCCTGATGTGTTAGAGCCTTTCAGGGCCCCTAGAGAGGATCCACAGCTATGTCAGAAGGAGAAGACGTCCAAGTTCACTCCTAGAGAACTAATTAGCCTCCAATAACAAGCCATCTGTAGGGAATGCAACAACCTTGGTGTTAGAACAAGGGTCATGGGCCCAACTCCTCTATAGGCTCATTCTATTCCCAGATGCGAGAAATCAATCTTTTCCATGCTTTCAGTAAGAACCTAAAAGTTTTATTACCTAATAGAACTTATTTTGAATAGGGTCTTCTGAATGGTTGACCAGGGACATTTACATCAAAGACTATCTGTCATCATTTATATAGCCCATGGTTGAGGCATAACTATTCTTTGAAAGCCATTTTACCTACTGTATGATTCATAAGGCCTTTCTCTAAGATATTCCAGCAGTTTAAATATGAAGGTGAAGTGTAAATTACTTGTATATATGTATGTAACTAGTCAATTTATGATAATTTCAGTGTGTTCCTAAAGTCATATTATCCACTGACTTCCCACAGACCACTGTGATGGTTTGGATAAAAATAATCCCCATAAGCCCATGGTTTTGAATCTTTGGTTACCACAGAGTGGTACTATTTAGAGGTGTAGCCTTGTTGGAGGAAGGATTTTACTGGGAGGAGGCTTTGAGGTTTCAAAAGCTCAAGCCAGGCACAGTAGCTCACTCTCTCTTCCTGCTGCCTGCTGTTCCAGATGTGGAACTCTCAGCTACCTCTCAGCACCATATCTCCAGCATGCAACCATGCTTCCTGTCGTGATGACAATGGACTAAACCTCTGATCTGTAAGCCGGCTCCAGTTAAATGTTTTACTTTATAAGAGTCACCATGGTCATGGTGTCTCTTCACAGCAATAAAAACACCAACTAAGACAACCACTGGTAGCTAAAAACATTGTAGCCTGCATGTGATTTTTCGTTAGGGTTCATGATGATATCTTGTGAATTCTGAAGCTTGAGAGTATTTTCTGAACCTCTCTGAATTCAATTCCTTAATACTCCATATAGCCTGTGGATATGCTAAATTTTTTGTGGAGGCCAGGTGTGAATCTCCCACAGTCTAGCCTAGGTATACTCATTGGGATAATTATTTCACTAGGGGAAGCCCTGAAAAACAGAAAAAAAAAATGGCTGGAATGCCAGCTTACACCCCTGGCATAGGTCTTAAGGGAGAAATGAGAAATGTGTCAAGGCATGGTATATAAGACTCAGACCCACCCTGTGCCAGTTTTGCTAACCAAGTAGGTCTGACCTGGCCAATGAAGCTTGTTGACAACATTCTGGGCTAGAATACTTTGGTGTCAAGTAGATCACGATCAGGTCAGGAGAGTAATTCTGAGTGACTATGTGTTCAAAAGCTCAATAAAGAATATTTTAATTTACTTTGGGAAATTCCATACATGTGTTTCATGTATCTTGATCATAACCTACCCCCCAGCTCCTCTTTACACTGCCTCTGGGCCCCCTCGATGCATCTTCATTCACACTCTTGGTCCTTCATGTGGTCTTCCTTTTTTTGGAGCTTACTGAATCTAATAAGGGCTATCTTCCAGTACATGGGTGTGGGGCCACCCACCAGAGCATGGGCTACCTACCAATGGACACACTTAAAAAGAAGCAGGATTTCTTTCACTCAGAAGCATCAGCTGCCAATAACTCCTCAACTAAGCTCAGAGACGTATGAACCCATTCTCCATCCACACTGTAATGGTGACTACTTTGATCTTGTAAAAGGTTCACATAAGCAATTATAGCTGCTTTGAGCCCATGAGTCCAACAGTTGATTTCAAGCCCAGAAGATAGCTTTTCACAGTATTCATTCACATATTTTTGCTCTTATATTCTTTCTGTCTACTCTTCAACTATGCTCCTTGGGCCTTGGAGGGATTGTTACAAATGTCACATTTAGGGTTGAGCACTCAGCAATTACTCATTCTCAGTACTTGGACCAGTTTGAAGTTTCTGCTACCCACTACAAAAAGAAATTTCTCTGACCATTGTTGAAATCAGTGGTCATCTGTCCAGAGGTAACTGACAATGTTGTAGAAAGCTAGAATAAAAGTTGAGATAGTAAGACCAAGAAAATAGTGATGGGACCAAAGTATCTACGGCAGAAGTGAGGAGAGAACAGTTACAACTTGATCAACTAATCCCAGCCCCTTCTTGTACATAGCAAACCTGTCTCGTGTACTACCATGAGTGGATCAAACTTTCTATTCTATTAAATGTATTAATCTTACTCACTCCAGGTCTCTGTGAGCTAAGAACCTAAGAAGGAAATTTCCTGCATGGTATCAGCCAGTAGGTGGAATCTTGCGGAGTGAGAATCAGAGGTTTTTCTTGGCCTCCCACTCAGCATTTCTTTTTCAAATAACTTCTTGCAAGCCAAACCCACTTGAAAGTGCCAAGGATATCTGACATCCCTTTGGCTGCAGATGAACTTCGCTTTCTGGGCTTTAGATCTGAGTATGTTTGTCAGTATTCTAAACTCCAAAAGCATCCCTCTTAAAATTGCTACTCCAAATTTTTGCTTGTGACATTTGAGTCCTTTGAATCTTGAAAATGTTTGCCTCTCAAATTTAGCCCTGTATGCACTGCTCACCAATCCTTCCCAGTTTGCATTGGACTTTGTACACGGCTCCACATTTCCCCTTTGGTTTGTGTATTCTCCCTTGAGCTCTTGTAGCTGACAAATGACCTCCCAGACACTATGAGATACACTTCTCCCAAACAGAGCAGCCAACAGACAGATTGGGAAATCATCTGAGCCAAAACAGCTGCGGTGGGATAGTTGGACAATCCAACATGGTGCAAGCAAAGAAAATTATTGCTTTCTAAAAGCATGAAACCAAAGTAGGAAATAATATTCTAAATTCACCTAATCTGACTCTGATTTTAAAGATAGGGAAAGAAATAGCCTAGCAGTTGTATCGTAATCATTCAGCTCATAAGTAGAAGAGTCTCTTAACAAGAGCAGGGTTCCCTCTTCACCTGGTAGGACTTTGCCATGTGCAGAAGGCAAGACAACAGCCAATTATAGAGGTTATAATCTCAGGGTCATGGGTTCGAGACCTATGTTAGGCATCAATTGCTGCAAGGAGTCGCTTCTTTGTCCCAGCTGTCCAGAGCCGAGATAATCACACAGAAACTATATTAATCAAAACACTGCTTGGCCCATTAGTACTAGCTTCTTATTGACTAACTCTTACATCTTAGTTTAACCCATTTCTAATAATCTGCATATCACCATGAGGCTGTGGCTTACTGGGTAAAATTCCCAGTGACTGTCTCCTGCAGTTCCTTGGCATCTCTCTGACTCCACCCTTCTTTGTCCCAGCATTCAGTCCAGTCCTCCTTGCCTACCTAAGTTCTGCCCTATCAACAGGCCAAGGCAGTTTCTTTATTCATTAATGGTAATCACAGCACATAGAGGGGAGGGGACTCCCACATCAAACACAAGCAATGGGGTGGAGGGTAATCAGTTGCCTTCTTGGCACAGAAGTGACTGTGGGCAAGCCCATATAAAGGGGGTCAGTCATAGGAAGAAATGTCACAGAGTCACCAGGGAATCTAAGGAGTCTGTGCTTGGGTACACACAGCAAATATTGTGTGTGGACTTAGAAATAGCTTCCTGTGGATTGGCAAATTGTCTAGAGGGTCAAAGTGCTTGCCATACAATTCTCATGAGCTGTCTTCAATCCCCAGAACCCTCTGGGGAAGGGGCAGTCCTGAAAGTTGTTCTCTGATGTTCATATGTGTGCTGTGGTGCATGCATACCTGTACACACCCAAACATATTATATGCAAAAAGTAATAATAAATAGAATTTTTTAATAAATGCTCTTTGTGCTCTGAGGATAGCTCCGTGGTATAGCACATACATGCTTAGAGTGCAGCAGACCCTGAGTTCAGTCTCCAGCACCTCATTGCAAAGGAAGAAGAAAAGAAGACATCGCTGGGTGTGAGGACGCACACAGTTGTTCCTTGCACTAAGAAGACTGAGGCAGAAGGATCTCCACTGCGAGACTAACCTGGACTTAAGAGACTGCAAACAAATAATTGAGAAAGAAATAACTTGTGTTGTGGGATAAAATAATAAGAGAAAGGAACATAAAAGTCATATTCTTGCTGCCAGAGACCACAATATAGAACTAACACATGACTGTTCTCAGATGTAGCTTAGAATATATATGTATGCATGAATGTATATGTGTGTACACACACATACACACACACATACACACACACACACATATCCATCAATTCCTAAAGCTCCTGAACTAGAGCCTTGGGAGTGTTTTGTTTGGTGGTGGTGGAAGTGGTGGAATTTGTTTTTGCTGTTTGTTTGCTTGATTGATGCTATTGCTCTACCACACCCATTATTTTGATGTCCCTGAAAGTACAGAAGAATACAATTAAATCCTGCTTTAGGTTTGCGAGCTTTATGGTCTACTTATGGATATGTATCTGTGCTGATGCAATTTTTAAGATAAAATCTTAAATTTCTAAAAATTTAAATATAAAATAAAATGTCAGAATTATTATATGTTGTGTGTAGTAGCAACATTAAGCAACTTTGCTGAAACATTAGCATGTAGAATTACTACTGAGTCAGAGATGTGAAGATAGAGTTTAGGCTGCCAGAAACAGGGAACAGGGAAAAGTACAATGAATGACTTTCATTTCCTTACTGTGACACATGGAGTGATCGCAGCTCAGCAACTGGATGGACTTCCTGTAATCCTAGTTACTGACAGCACCCAGCTTGTCAGCACCGGAACCCCCACGCTTGATCAGGAGAATTTCAGAGCAGAATAAAAAGGCGAATTGTACAGGCTTCCCAGACCTGAAACTGGGGCTGCCTAGATCTAAACCATGGGCAAAGACAGCCAGGCTCAGGGTGCACACACACACACAGGCACTCACATACAAGTATGTGCACACACACTTGTGTGCACACATACATACATGTGCCAATGCATAGGCATACATGGAAAAGCTCCCTTCTTTGCTCATTTGTTTCAGACAAGGACCTGTGAAGTCTGGGCTCTCCTAAACTTACTGTGTAGTTGAAGACAATCTTAAACTTCTGGTCCTCCCTGGTGAGTGTGGGGATTACAAGCTTGGACCAGGCCTGGGTTATGGGGTCCTGGAGAATGAGTCAGGACTTGGGGCACACTAGCCAAGCAGACTATGAGGGCCACACTTCCCTTATAAAAGTGTATTGATTCCCTGTAAAAGAAGTGCACTCAGTTTTCACAGTGTATGCTTTTATATCCTCCCGTCTTTTAGGCTACATTTTAAATATTAACAATAAAAGAGCAATCACAAAGTATACACAGAATTCTTCAGAGACAATGGACTGGGACTATCCACTGTTCCTTCTTTGTCCTCTTCTGCCCCATATGTCAAAACACATGCATGATTTTGAGGCAGAGACTAGTTTAAGATTCTGTGAGAATGTTGTAAATTGCTGGTGTGAATCACCCCAAAGCCATCCAACAGGAGCAACCCCCCCCCCGTCCCTTTCCAGTAAATGTTATTCCACTTCATGATTGTACTTGCTGGCTGCTGAGACTTCCCTGGGAACAACTTGGACCTGGCAAGACAGACTTTTGAGGTAATGGCCTTCCCTTGCCTGCTGGAAAGAATCATTTTCAACTCCAGAACAAATATCATCTTTTGCATTTCAGTTGTTCATTTTTATTAACCAACTGTGTCTGCTGAAAACGTCTTGACCTAAATACTAAAAACTCCATTGGACTCCATTTTTTTTCTAGCTTGGTAGTTCAGCTTTCCATATACTCATCCATAAATGGATATGGAACACCCAGCTTGTGCTCAGCCTGCAGAAATGTTATTCTTAAATAATCTTTGTTTGAATTGTAAGACCCTGTATGCACCCAGCAATCTGATAAAATCAGGTACACGTCCAAGTTCCAAATGACCAACAGTTTGCTAATACATTAGTCATGTAAGTTCAGTGTGTCATGAATCACTCCGAGTGGGAATGGTAAGCCTTTTTACAAAATAAACCTTGACATACATTCCTGCACCCTCAGATGAGGCAAAATTCTGTGTTATTAACAGAGGTATTAAACACTAAGGTTGACATGTGTGGCATGTAAGAAATTCTGTGGATGAATTTTAAACATGAAATTATAGGATGCTAAAAGTAAGTCTTTTGCTTCTCAAAGTGAAGTCACCTGCATAGTGTGTTCATTTTTATTCTATTTTAGGCTCTTCTTCTGATGGCAGTAATGGGAGAGGGTGTCTCTAAGGACTCATTCTGGCCCTAAACACACTTGAGTGAGACTAGTGATAATTTTGCTGACACGATGAAGATGTCTTCACTTACTCACTCTTAGAAATTAATTTTCAGGGCTGGATTAACACAGGTTAAATTTAAACGACACACAAGGCAGATCTCCTGAGCTTCTCTGTGACTGATTGACCATAAATTTTCATGTCATGCCACCACTCTTAGCAAACACTGAGACAGAATCACATTTGGGAGAGATTTGTTGGAGAGAGAAGACAAGACCAGGTAAGAGGACCCCTTAACATTGTGATGCAGGTCTGGACCCCTTAGCATGGTGATGCAGGTCTGAATCCCTTAATGTGGTGATGCAGGTCTGGACCCCTTAGCATGGTATGCAGGTCTGAAACCCTTAATGTGGTGATGAGGGAAAGTCTGGACCCCTTAGCATGGTGACGCAGGTCTGGACCCCTTAGCATGGTGACGCAGGTCTGGACCCCTTAGCATGGTGACG
>LOEQ01006024.1:105511-120803 GCA_001685075.1 Bramus lutescens
GCAGGTCTGGACCCCTTAGCATGGTGACGCAGGTCTGGACCCCTTAGCATGGTGACGCAGGTCTGGACTCCTTACCGTGGTGATGAGGATCTGCTGCTGTGGAAAGAGAAAGGAAAGGATGGGAACTGGGGAGAAGAGACTCCAGTAGCACCTGCATTCCGAGTGAGAATTGGCTAGCTCAGTAGGAACTCCTTGGACCTTTTGAAATATCTGATTTCTCTTAGATATTGGTCTGTATTAATACTCTACATCCCTGGCTCAAGTGCATTCCATCATGATCTTGGGGCGGATCTTAGAGAACAGGCCTGAGAATGAGTATGATTCAAGATCCAGCTGAGGCTTCAGCCGGGGGTACTCCCCACAGCATTGGTCATGTAAAGCACACTTCTCCAGTCACAACTCTGCAGGCACTGGTGTCATCAGAACCAGTTTGTGGGGTGCATTTCATTACTCACTTATCAAGCCCATCTTTGCGGCACTCCTACAACAAGACAAGCATCTTGTTCAGTGGTATAAAGTGTATGGGGAGGGGGCAAAAAAGGTCTCTGCCCTCATAGGCTATGTTATACACGTCATTAATTTCCTTGAAAATATTGGCTTAGAACTGAGCATTCCTTCAGCTGGAGCTATGCTCCCCATCTCTAAGGGTTAATAAAAGTACTATTTTCTACATCAATCCATTATGTCTTTCCTCAAATCAAATCTAAGTTAGTTTCATATTCTCATTAGACTGTGCACAGACACTGGGCATGGTGGTGACAGAAACGGATATTAAGAAACATAATACTTGTGAGCTGAAGTCTTTCTAATGTTTTCACCAGCTTGTCGACCTTTTACACCAGCACGTGCTCATTTCTTTGCATGCTGAAGTCTGACATCCCATCATGCAATGTTAGGCTTTTGTATGGATTAGCTTCACCGGGAATATTTTTCTCGAAGTGTTGGTAATTTTTCTGCTTGCTGACTGTGCTGGGGGGTCTGTCACAGCAGGAGGCTGGATCACCAGACGTAGAACATGACCGAAAGGACAAACGCTGGATTTGTCTGCAGTTGTGATAAAGTAGAAAAGACACAAGTTGCAACATCACCATGATATGGATTGTAACAATGAACTTCATCTGCTTGAGCCCCAAAGGATAATTATTTCTGAATCGATTTTGTCACTTTTTCTTAAGTTGTCATTGGAAAGATATGAAAAACATAATAGCTAAAATAAGTGAGTATCAGACAATTGGAGTAAATACACTGGCCGTTTCCACTGATATTTTCCAGGTTATCCTAATTTAAATTTTTACACAACTGAAAATGTATTTGGGTTGCTTCTTCTGCTTTTAGCAGCCATTGCTCTGGCTTTGTTGACCCACATGTTAATCCGTGTCCTGACCTCAATCCAGGCATCTCTCTCCAGTGTGTCATGGTCAGATTTATTTTTTCTAATCTCCTATAATAATGGTTAGTAGCTACCAAATATTGAACATATGTTATGTAACACCATACCCTACATGGCATCTAGATTTTATTTCTTTCAAGGATTAGAAAGGTCGGGTAACTTCCACACCTAAAAGGCAGACAAGTTGAATTTCATAATTTGATATGGCTGACATGAAGACCTAAGAGTTTGGACTGATTGACAGTTTGGGAGGGCATCTATCAAGTATATTCCAAAATTCATAATAGAAATAGATTCTTCCCAAGGTCTATCCCTAAATGCTTAATAGGCTTTTCTATGTAAATACTCAGGCTTATGCAAAAGCTAGAAAATGCCTGCTTCTTACCAGACTGCATGTAAAAACTGTTAGCATGAGGTTCTGTTTGGTTCATATCTTTAACCTGGACCACACACCACCATCAAGGAACTCTTGACCTATTCAGGTGCCTCATAACACCTCAGCATCCTGCCCTCCAAGTATGTGTACCTCCATCTCCGTCAGGCCAGAGTGAAACCTGTGGTGCATTTTTCTCTTCACTAAGAGAGAGAATGTCACATGTGCCAAATGGTCTCTCTCCTGATACCCTTGTTTCATATCCAAACAAATGAGATCAGTCTGCGGGAACGGCCAGTTCTTCATTTTCAAATCTAGATAAGGCTGATCCTATTAAACATGTGATTAGCTACTATGTATGGTAGAGTACATTCATTTATTTAATACACACATATTTATTGTCTCCTCTGTGCCAAGGACTGTGCAAGATTCTGGAGATGGAGAAAGGGAGGGAGGGGAAACTCTCTCTCTCTCTCTCTCTCTCTCTCTCTGAGAGAGAGAGATGAGAGAGAGACCTTCCAAGTGGAATCCCAATATCCAATATGTGTTAAGAATACCAATATTCTCTGAGCTCTTATGAACCAAGTGCTTTACCTAGATCAGTTCTAATCTTTACAAAATCTCTATGAGCTATGAAAGGCCCGTTGCCTCCATTTTCCAGATGACTGAATGGGCTTAGAAAGACTAAGGTATTTGTTAATGTTATGTATCTAGGAAGGACAACATTGGCACACAAACTGCATGCTTTCAACTTGGAAGGCCGTTTTTTTCCCATTATGTTATTACTTTTAAAGTAAAAGTTTCCTGGTTCTCTCTCTCTCTCTCTCTCTCTCTCTCTCTCTCTCTCTCACACACACACACACACACACACACACAAATGCTCAAAAAATCTGACTCATCACCTAAGAAAACAACGTTTTTATGCATCATATATCTTAATATAAGAGTGGTCACAATAATTGTACTTCCATAGGATTACTTAAATGACCCCCAAATGACCTAAAGGCTACAAAGGCATCCATACAAGCTAAATATCATTACTGAAGTAATATTGCATTCTAATTTTGCATTCCTCCAAATTCACAGTTAAGATGAATTATTGCTCTTGTAACCTAAGTATGCGTAGAGACAGGGCTGCCTCCTTCCATGTATGTGACATTTTCAGTATTGAGGAGTTGCCTTTGGCATCTCATAAGGCAAACCTCAGCCCTCTGGAAAATGCTGCCAATGGGTATGATTCAGTTGAAAACCAATTTAACTAAGCTGATGTTAAAATTAAAGCTCTGCCCATTTTAATATAACATAATAAAAAGAAAACACTTAAGTATGCATAAAGCAATTAGCACAGTGTCTGGCACTATATTTGCTGAATAAGTTGGAAGTTAGACATTTCCACTTAGTCTGGCATGATTTCAGTGTATGCTGTAAAAATAACAGCTTTCATTTTTAATTAATACAAGTATTATTAATTAACTGGCCTGTTCACCAAACCAGAAGAGACCTACCTGAAATACAGTGATTGTGTTGAGCTATAAAACAGAACCAACTAAACTTTAATTTTATGACTAAGAAGATACCTATTTAATCAAGGAGGGATACAATTTCGAAGCACCTGGGTCTAATCCGAATTCTCTGGGTTTTTTTTTTCTTTTTCCTTTTTCTTTTTTTTTTAATGAATTTTATTGAGCTCTACATTTTTCTCTGTTCCCTTCCCTGCTTCTCACCCTCCCCTTCAACCCTTTCCCAAGGTCCCCATGCTCCCCATTTACTCAGGAGATCTTGTCTTTTTCTACTTCCCATGTAGATTAGATCTATGTATGTATCTCTTAGTGTCCTCATTGTTGTCTAGGTTCTCTAGGATTGTGGTTTGTGGGATGGTTTTCTTTGCTTTATGTCTAAAAACCACCAAATTCTCTGTGTTCCACTAACAAGACTAGGGACGATCAGAACATGTTAAAAGCTGACCTTCATGATGTTGGATCAGGAAATCTAAAGTGTGTGACTCTTTTTAACCCTGTAGTATCTACTAGTTCCAATTAATTCAGTGATCTTAGAAAACAAAATCAGGATAGGTTCTGGGTGGGGGGAAGCAACATCTATGTAAAAGACAATCTGAACCCATAACTTACATTTTCATGAGCACACAAATGTAATCTTACAAAAGTGGTATTTCCATATTGTGCCCTTCTCTTCTTAAGCTAATCACATTTAGAGGTCATACCACTAATATTTGTGTGTCCTATTTGAGAGTCGGGAGTAAGTCTCTAGTTATTAATATAATGTCCTGGAAGCCTAAGCAGTCACCGCAGTGGTCCTCAAATTATTGACCCCAGAATAGCAGCTGTGGGTTTACCTGGGGAACTCACCTGGAAAGCAGATTCACAGGCCCCACACACTGGGGTAACTCTATGATTAGACTGGAATCTGTATCTTAGGTACTCCAGGCAATCTGGTTAAATGCCATTATTTGAGAACCATTGCCTCCATATGAGTCACTGCCATTTCTGATTTACTCACAGAGAGCTAAGCTTCCACTGTTTACCTCAGATGGCAGGGAATAGAAAGTTTAGCAACAAACAGAGAAAGCTAGGTTTGATGGCAGATTGACTCACTTGGTACAATCTCTGCAAGCCATTTCGAAATATGGAAAATTAGGCCCTGAAATGTTATGATGTTGGTATTGGCAACCAGTACTGCTGAACTACAGAGAAACATGGGGTCTTCCTGCTGTTTCCTTTTTGCTGAATTCCTTTCTGGCTTCTTGGAAATGCTCCTTTGAGGCAGGACTGAAAATATAAACCCCTCTGAGTAAATGAGTTGTTTACCTTCCTCATCGTTTGTTAGAAAGCGTTGAATTTTGCTGAATCAGGAGTAATTGCTTTTGACAAGCATGCACACAAACAGTAAGTGATACTAAAAACACTGGTGCATGTCTCAAAACTTGGAGCTTTCTAGATTCGTAATAATGGGTCATGCCATTTGGCACATCTTCGCATGTAATCTTAAAGTCAGTTCAGCCAAGAGAATAATGAAAAGCAAACTAAAGGCTGAGGAAAAAATGAAATATTGCCATGGATGTAACGGCAGAAAGCAGGTCGCATAAGAGACTTCACGATGGGGTATTTTCAAATGTAAGAAGGTTAATCTAGTCTGTGTCAACTCCACTTATCTAGAAAGTAGGAAATCTATATAGAGGAAAGACTAGGTTTAAGGAAGTGATTAGTATTTCAAAGTGGGGAGGGTCAAAACTACTTTTAAAATGTGTTATTTATCAAATGTAGTTTCTCCCTTTAATCAGGGCAATCTTTGGCATGTCTTCTTTATTCTTTAATTATAAACTCATGAAAACACCCATATTACGTTTAAAGGTAAGAACACAGAGAATAAAAAGTAAACTGGGCACCTCTTCCATTGGTTCATTTCTATCTATCTATACTCTCTGGATGACAACTGAAAACTGACCTGCATGTTTTTGAGTATTTTCTCTGTGTTTGAACCACATTTCTCCCTATGATTCCACCACTGTGCTTAACAGGACAGTCACTGGATGGATATGAGACAACTCTGGAGGATAGCCTGATCCAACATCATGGATAGCATCCATATAAATTAACTTCAAGGACGGGTTGCTCAGCAAATCTCAAAGATACTGATGTATAAGTGCTGCGTCTTTTTATTTCAAATTGGGCTGGGTCTTGTATACTGGTCTACACCCTAAGTCAAGATAGTTGCAGCAAATATTTGCCCGACTGATAACATCCAAGTACCTGTCTAAGAAAAAAGGGCCCAGTAGCTTTGTTGTGTGTTCATTCTAATGTGGCTTGGGATATTTTTATCTGTCTTTTGCTGCGGGAGCTACAAAACAGGCCAGCCCGCCACTCCTATCACTACAGTCTTTACATATTATGAACGGCTTTCCCTGTCAGTTTGTATAGACTTACTTTATCCCCATGGATGTAGGAAAGCCATCATCCTGGAAAGGATTGCACCATGATTATCAAGTCTCTCTTTTGTTGGTAGCTTTGGGATGGTTTCCACTCATAAATGGTCCTTCAAACCTGTCATCTTCACACATTACTCCTAATGGAAATTTCATTTGTACATTTATGCCTATTTTATTCATTGTGATGAAACTGTAAAGAAAGTTTGGTTTTGATATCCATTTTTTGCATTGTTCATTGTAAACATCTAAAAGAGTAATTTGCTTTTTTTCTTTTTCCTTTTGGTTTTTTTGAAAAAGGGTTCAAGGCATGCCACCACTGACCAATGCAATTTGTTGTTTTTTTTAGCTGTATGTTGGGAGGACAGCCTAACCTTGCTGATTAGTACTAACAAATTGATAAATCAAATGCAGGTGCACGTAATCAGAAATTTTTTTTAAAAAAAGAGGTAGGAGTCGTCCTTTCAAATTTTGATGAGTATTATTTTCATTTTCTTACCAAAGTTCTCCATTGTGAACTTATAATACAACAACATTCAGTGCGTGAGAACAAAAATATTTGATTTGCTCCCAGTATTGGGGAAAAGCTTCAACTCTTTCGCCATTTGTTATAAAATTAACTGTAGTTTCTCACAGAAGCCTCCACCAGGTTGGGGAATTCTCTGTCTAACTCTGCATCTTAGAGTCTCAGTTATATATCCCAGGCTGGCCCTGAACTCAAGAGTCTAGTCTGGAGGTGGTGGCACATGCCTTTAATCCCAGCACTCAGGAGGCAGAAGCAGGCAGATCTCTGTGGGTTCAAGGCCAGCCTGGTCTACAAGTGCTAGTTCCAGGACAGGCTCCAATGCTACAGAGGAACCCTGTCTCGAAAAACCAAACCAAAACAAAACAAAAAAGTCTCCTGAGTGACAGAGCTGAAATTGCAGCCACCCACTACCATGCTTGACTCCAAAATAAAGAGTTTCCCTTTTGAGGTACTGGACACTGAATTCAATGCAATTATGCAATTATAGCCAAGAGTTCTGCCACCCATCTACACTTCCTACTCTGGAAGTTCCTTTAACCTCTTAGTCCACTGAGTTTTCGCCAAAAACGGAGTTTAGATTTTGAGACATTCTACTTCCGCACCATTGATGGTAAACAAGTGGCTTGTGTCTCTTAGCCTATGGATATAGTAAGCTACAAACGGCCCATGACCTACAATGGTTTGACTTTAAATGGAGACAATACAATATATGTTCTGTTCATCTCATACTTACAACTTATATCTTTTTTTGTGCTAACAATATTCAATATTCTCACAAAGCTGGGTGGCAGCAGAGATCCCCATCTTCCCATCAGGCATGCAATTGGGTTCACACAACCAACCCTTTCCAGGGCAACATGTTTCTAAGCTTTGCTGGCAGTTGATCGTGAGTGTTAAAGGCATTTTGAATTATTCTGTTCTCAATTTAGGGGGTGAGTTTATCTGGATATAACATCATTGTAAGTTGAGAAGTTTCTTCCCTGTTTTCTAAAATTTAACTCCACTTGTATTCCTGGGACAAACCCCACTTGGTCATGATATAGCAATTTTTATATGCTGCTGTATTCAACTTAGCATATGTAAGCATATATTTATAAAAAATTTGACCTGAAGTTTTCTTTTCTTGTACTATTCTCATGAGGCCATGGCACTGGAAGAATACTGATCATACAGATCAAGCTAAGAGGGTTTCCTTTCCTAGTTTAAAGGGAGAGTTTGTGGAGAGTTAGAATTTGTGTTTCTTTATATGGTTGCTAGACTTCACCAATGAATCTGTTGGATACTAGGGATTTTCTGAAAAAGGGAGCTTTATGATTTATTCAATTTCCAAAGGTGACGGTTCTAACTTGGTTTTCCTCTTCTTCTGGAGTCAAATTTAGCACTTGGTTTCCAAGCATTTCTGTTTCATTTAAGTGGTATAATTCTTCATGATACAGTTGATGATTTCACTAGTGTCCCCATCACTTTGTTCTTGAGTTACTGATTTTCAGTCCGAGTCCGTCTTGGAGAATTTTTTTTATATATCTTTGTGAGTAAAAACTCATCAGTTTTGTTGACTCTTATAAAAAAGAAAACAATTTTTGATTCTTCAATTATCTCTGCCATTTTACAAATATTGTTCATTTTTTTCTATAGTTCTTATTGTTTTTTGTTTTATTTTCCTTGTTCGTATTTATCTTGTTTTCATTTTCAGTTGCCGAGGTAGAAACTGCAATTGGTAATTAGAAATGGTTACCTTTCTGAATATAGTTATTTGCAGATGAAGGCGATGTGGGCCTTGATATTTAGAATGTAAAGCGATCTGAATACTGAGTCTACATATGAATGGGGCAAGGAAAAAGTTCCTGATCTTTTGGTTGCTCTTAACAAGAATTCATCATGTGTAACCTAGAGTCTTATGGGAGGCTACACATCAGAAAAGGCAACCACTCTAGTAAGCCAGGATATCCTTTACTGGGAGATACAGGCAGGTGGGGCCTCACTTGTCCACTTTTCCTACACTGCCATTATTCCCAGGCTATGCTGCTGTCAGGGAAGCTAGAGGTGGGGGTAGGGATATACGGGTTTTCTTTACTGTGGCTATTTTTGCCTGAGGAACAAGCTCCACCTACTCATATCCTAGAAGTCACTATCTACCTTATTCTGATTTTTTATTACTTTTCTGTAATTTCAGTAGGGTACAGGGAAGGAAAAATGAAGTCTCAGCTATAGGAGCTAAAGTGATAGGAAGATAAGTGTAATTTCTAAACAGAGACTGGAAGCCCAAACTTATCTCAGCTCTAGCTCTACAGACGCCATTTTGACGTCATTGCTTCTTATGGCATGGAGACAATAACACATAGCTCATCTTTGTGTGTGATAATTAGATGACTTAATAAATGCAATCAGAATAGCATTGAGCTTTTAGTCAATCCTAAGTAATAGATGTCACAATTATCTTTTCAGCTGGATGTTTTTCAGGTTGGCTCATACATACTGAACTTATGAATCATAGTCATAGGCATGTGTCAAAAATGTAATTGAAACAAAGCAAAGCAAAAAAGAAAACAACAAACCTTAAGAATTTTATTGTTCTTACAAGGATACCTCAAATCACAAGCATAAGGAAGAGATCAAAGTCCACAGGTGATCAATTGCGTACCATCTTGCAATAGTCTATATTTTTATTTAATGTATATGAACATTTTGCTTGCTTGTGTGTATATGAGTCATGTGAATGCTTGGTATGGATGGAGGCCAGGAAAGAACCTCAGATTCCCTGAAACTGGAATTACACAATCAAGATGGTCGGGAGCCATCATGTGGGTGTCAGGAACTGACCTACTTGGCATGATCAGCAAATCTTACCTGTTAAGTCATCTCATCAGTCCTATAGCCCTCAACTTTTAAACATTTTTAATTTTTAATTTTTTTCATATTATGTTTTGATAATACTTTTCCCCTTCCCCGGTTTCTTCTATATCCTGTGTACCACCCGATACACCCAACTCTCATATCCTACATACCACCTGATATACCCAACTTCATAGCCTTCCTATGTATCACCCTATGTACCCAACTTCAGATTAAGTTCTTTCTCTCAGCCCCTCCCCACAAGATGAAAATTAAAACAAAATCAAAAGCAATAGGACAAAAACTACCAAAACAAAAGCAAAACACACCAAACAGAACCAAATAAAATCATGGAGTCTGTACTGACTCCTGGGCATGGAGCCTTCTGTGGTATGTGATTGATATACCCAGCCACACTCCACTGGGGGATACTGATTTCTCCTTTCCCAGCAGGTATCAGTTTCGAATAGCATCTTGGTTATGGGTGGAACTTGGTGTCTACTTCGCCTTCTCAGTGCGGGGATTGTGTCTGATTTGAATTTGCCCAGGGCTTCCTTGTGTGTGCTGTCAGTCTCTGTGAGTTCATGTGTCTGAAAGACACTGTTTTCTGGGAGTCAACCACCACATAGGGCTCTTACATATCTCTCTACCTCCTCTTCTGCAGAACTCCGACCCCTGGGGACAGGAGTTTGATAAATGCATCCCATTTAAGACTGAGTGCTGCAACCTCTCCTCTCACTTTCTCCACATTGTCCAGTTGTGAGGTTCTGTGGATTCCCAGCTACCGCGAGAGCAAGCTCCTCCCTCCGATGAGGATTGAGTGATGCTCTCATCCCAATGTGGAGACTGTGGGCTCCTGGGAGAGAGTGCTTCTGCAGGTTGGCTGAGTCATAAAAGGATGGAGATGGTGTGAAAGGAAAGGCTGGAAGGGGGACTCTGGGGACTCTGGGTTCACTCCAAGAGGCCAAGTCCCTTGGAGGTAGAGTTGAGCTGGGAGAACCTATATCCCTCTGTTCTAAAAAGAAAAAAAAACACACACAAGAACAACAAAAAACTATTTACCTAATGGAATATTGCTCATTGATTTACTAATTCCATCATGTGACATACTTTAACAAATATTCACCCTGGTGCAGGCGTTTTGCAAGGAATTTCAGAATGAATAAAATAGAAAAAGTCCCTCCATACGTTCACTGACATCTGAGTTGTAGTTACCAAGTCACAAGCCTCTGGATTGTCATTCAACATGAAAATGCTCCAGGAAAGCTCTTAGAAGAGTTTAGGCTTGGCTTATAAGAATATCCCAAATATAGAATGCAGCTCTTCCTAGAGGAATATAAGAAATTTCTCTCCCATTGGGCAGTGGTGACACATACCTTTAATCCCCTTGCTTGGGAGGCAGAAGCAGGTGGATCTCTGTGAATTCAAGGCCAGTCTGGACTACAGGGTGAGTTCCAGGAAAGCTAGGACTGTTACACAGAGAAACCCTGTCTTGAAAAAAGAAAGAAAGGAGGAAAGGAANAAAGAAAACAAATTCCCCTCACCATCTTATTTCAGGGGATTTTTAAAGTTTTACAGTTCTATCATGTTTAAAATAAATGAACTACAGAAGGAGTTATGATTCCTGTGTTTCCTCTAAGACGTCAAAGCAGACCGGGACACTTTCAGCACATGTGACAGTCACATAGATTCCCTTAGGTTAGAGGCTTGGATACAGAAACCTTTTATTCACCCCTTATGGAAAAAGTGATATGCACATTGCTGTGGGTATCCACTGTACTGCTCAGCTACCAGCAGGCTTAATGTGGATCAAAGAATAAACTGCTGACCTGGGAGGTCATATATTTCATGTTTAAAAGAGGAGAAACAGAACCCGGCCATTCACCATGAGTGAACGTGAAAGACAGATGAGCCATCAGCACACTGCTCAGCTTGAAATGCACCTTTTCACTTATCCTTGTCTCTCCATCTCCCTCATCCTTGGAGGGAATGTAATGGACTGAGCGCCCAGAGAAATCACAGTTGTTTTAGGTTGAAAGTAGGTAGAGAAAGGCTTCCTGTCCCCCATTTCCTGGCAGTAGACCTGCTGGGCTATGGCAGTGAGCCACCCATATATTAGTGAAACGGACTGAGGCACAGCAATAACCACATATGTGGCAAGGTCACCACCCCATAAGAGCTTGCAGAACCTTCTCAAGAGGAACCTTGCTCCATCCACATTCCCTGGCCAGAGCCTATGTATCAGACATTAGGGGAAATGTGGTTAAGGGCTGGTTCTTCTGCTGAAATAAACATTTTTCCTTTTGAGCTGATGTCTACTTAAGTATACACTCAGCTCCTCAGAGAGAATTCATTGCTGGTTTCAAAGAAATATGCATAAATTCCTTTGAAAGCGCACGGGGGCGGGGGGCACATTTCCTCCCGAGACTAGCAACTGGACTGTGGTGGAGGAAGAAGCCTGCCTGCGTCAAAAACACAAAGACATAAATCTTTCTTGTCCAACATTTTTTAAAAGAAATGATTTGGGTGTCCCTGTAGTCACCCAGGATCCCCGTCACTGCTGCTCCTGAGAAGAACTCCCAGGCCTTTCCCAGCTATTACATTTGTCTTTTCTTAGGTTTAAGCCTCCTTCAGGTTGGACTCATGTTCTTTGTAACCCAACTTGAACTACATGAAACAGTATTCTGAGCGTATCATTATTTGAACTTTTAATGTATTCAGTCTTTCTGGATTCTTGCAAGAGTACGTTCAGCATAAGGGTTTTAGGTTATTTTTTAAAAGATTATTTGTCATGCGTACTGAGTTTTCAGTATCTCCATCTAGTTTGCTGCCAAGGCCAGGGATTTCCTGGTCTTACTGTATGGAGTCCCAACACTGGTCATCAGGGCTACTTTAATATCACTATACCCTCTTGGACATGGTCAAGAGTCAAAGCTCTTTCCAAGTATTACTATGCTTATGGAAACTTGGGGTTCTAATAACTAAACTCCTTAGTAAAGGAATTGATGCAAGTGGCCTCAAAAAATCAATAATGTGCCTGTCTCTCTTCCCTCCAGCTTTGCTTCTACAGAAATTTTCTAGGAATATTCTAGCAAACTTTGAGTCTAAGTTCAAGATATAATAAGATACATTCTCAAGAAGTAGAAAAAGACAAGATTTCCTGAGTAAATTGGGAGCATGGGGACCTTGGGGGGTAGGGTTGAAGGGGGAGGGAAGCAAAGAAAATATAGAGCTCAATAAAAATCAATTTAAAAATAATAAGATACATTCTCTATAACATTCCTTTGTTCTTGTGTTGAGTGCTCCAACACAAAGTTCCCCAACCTATAAAAGTATAAAATATAATGAAGACCACATCTCCAAGGGCTTTGTCTTATTTATTCCAAGATAATAATCTCCTGCTGGGATGTGAATATTGACCACGCATGATGCAGACATTATGGAAAATGAATGATGAAGCTAAGTTGAGTTTATTTTCAAAGCAGGAGACATGGATCCTACCATAACCTTCCGCTGTTGTGACTGTTCCTATTACTCCACATGATTGCTGTGTGTCCAAGGGAACTGTGTCTAGGAACTGTGAAATGGCAATCTCTTAGGGAAGGACATGCTTTTTCCTTCACAATGAAGATAGCTTTATCCACAAAGCAGAAATAATGCCTTTAAAGACAGGTCAGCCTCGGGAGATCCACTGTGCAGCTCCTCCCACTACTTGTGAGGCAATGCAATGATCTGGTTGACATATGGTCCCAGTGTTCTCAGAAACATCTAAATTTGTGTTCAGATTTTCTATGTGTGGTTTTGTTCAGATGCTCATAACATCATTTTGCAGTATATTTGAAAGTTCTAGTTGTCTCCCCAATTCTCAGGAGAGGAAAATGAGACAGAGGAAAAAAATAATAGAAATATAGCTATTCAAACTTTTAGTCAGCCACAGGCTCAGGACTGTATATCTCCCACTCTGAGATTATGGCCTATATTATTTCAGCTACATTGACATTTTGGCCGGTGCTGTGGGAACATATACTGCTCCTTCAGCTTTCTCCTTTCTCCTTTCTCTCTCTCTCTCTCTCTCTCTCTCTTTCTCTCTCTCCCTCCTCTCTGCTTAATATTAACATAACCACAAATACAAAGTACACTATTTTATATGTTAATTGCACTCTAGTGTTGTTGCCTAGAGCAAATCATGTTTGAGAGCTCACTTCTCTGTGTCTACTTTAAGAGGGAAAAGGTTTAGCTGTTTGTTTGTTTGTTTGTTTGTCTGTTTATATATGTATTATGTATTTATGTGTGTGTGTGCGCCTACATGAGTATGTGCACCATATATGTGCAAGAGCCCAGGGAGGCCAGAGGAGAGTATCACATCTCCCTAGACCAGAGATATGAACCAGACCAAGGTCCTCTATAAGAGACCTTGCTCTTAACATCTCTCCAGCCATGTGTTTGTACTTTTATCTGACTTCCCATCTTTAGTGACAACAATAGGCCCTCCAACTTTCTAGCCTAGAAAGATGGAGAGCAGAAGCAAGAAAAGCTCTGTCCTTAGTTGGTCTTTGAATGGGTGGAGCAGAAACTGGACAGGATGCACAAACAACAGAATCAAATTTGTCTTCAGTACAGATTTTTCCTGTAGTAGCATATGTCTCCCTCTCATCAAGTCTGATATCTTCCTCAGGCGCACACATTATTCATATTTAGGATGCTTCCTTTGTCTTCATATTTAATCTCCCTTGAGATTGTTTTCGACACTTTGCTCTTTCTTTCTGGAACACAATCCCAGCTGTGAGCTCCAGTTCACTCCACTCATTTTCTATGGTTGTAACTAGGCCACTTCTCCCAATATGAGTGTAATACTGTGATCACTTGGAGTTGCAGTAATCTATTCCTCAATTTCCTGCCATGGAAATCATTTTTAAACCCCAGTCTGATTTTAACATGTCATATTCAATGCCTGAGATCCTAAAGTCTAGTGTTCCTAATTTTAACTATAAATCAAAGTAGATACTGTAAACTTATTATACACGTCTGCTGATGTCTATAGTTCCCACGGCATCTTTACTGGCCTATTCTTCCAGGGAATAGAATCTGTGCAATATATATGGTTTTATTTTGCTTTGTTACTCATATCAGATAGACAGTGGACAGTCAAGGCCAGGAATTCTTCTAAACAGAATTGGTAGATGGGTAGAGGCCCCTAGCTTCTGTTTATTTGTTTTTATTAAACACCCTTCCTCAGATGCTAAGTTAGAGGCCTTTTAGATGTGAATTTCCAACTGTTGACAAGCCAGGGGCACAGGAGAGATATCTCAAGAACAGGAGAGTTCCTGGACTCACCCTGTCCTTGTACCAATCATCCCTGTGAAGCCTCAGAGGTTGACTCAGCCATGGCTATCTGGTGGAGGCTCATATCTGTATAGTCCTTACTGACCGAGCAGCATTGTGTTCCCTGGGCTCTGCTCACTCCTCTCTGGCATTGCTGCTCTCTGCATTCTGGCATCCTGGCATCAATCTCTCCTACAAAGGAAGCAGTGCTTAGCTCCATGTAGTTAAGAGAAGTACTGGGACTCCCCTCGTGAGGAATGTTGCTGTAACTGTCAGAGTGGTATTTGACATAAACTTTGGGACACCTAGCCTCTTTGGCTGAGGCCAGGGATAGTAGTCACAAGAGCCTTGACAGTCTCCCCTTTTTTCTCTCCTCTGGTCACCCCTTCTCTCCCCTCCTTCTCTTATCTCTCCTTTCTCTCTTCTTTATCCCCCCGCTCTCTCTTTTATTTTCCCCTTTCTCTTTCCTTTTCTTTCTGCATCTTCTCCTTTCCAATTTTATTTTCTTCATTCAGACTTACTAAATTATCATATTAGACATCACCATTTCCCTCAAGATTATTACAAGATGGGTTCATTTCTAGGTCAACCTTCCTGGGCTATCTGACTCAGTGGCTGGGGCTGTAAGTATTTAAGTCAATAAGATCTTTTACTTATTCATTCATTCATTCATTCATTCATTCATTCATTCATTCATTTCATTCACTCACTCATTTTTAATCTTTCTTAGTGTTAGCAAGTACAAGTTATGGTGCATATTTCTTGTATTGTTTGGTGTGGGAGAATTGTCTGTAATCTGTCCATCATGTTTTAAATAAACACTGATTGGCCAGGCAAGAAGTATAGGTGGGAAAACCAGACAGGAAGTAGAAATGATGCAATGAGAACAGAATTCTGGGAAGGAGGAAG
>LOEQ01006024.1:120972-136643 GCA_001685075.1 Bramus lutescens
CTTGCCGGCTGTGGGGTACCGGGCAGGACAGAAAACCCCAACAAGCAAGCCAGCACTCATGTTACAATTGTTGACTATTAACTTTTTCTTAAAGTGTTTATATAGATGATTCTAGGGTTTCATTGATATTTCTGACCCACGGATCACTTCAATATAGCACAATACATCCTTGGCCATGTACAGTAACTAAAATTGTTGAGACATACTGTTTTTAACAAGACATTAATGATACAGCTAATTTCTCCCTGACTATAAAGAAAGCAAAAATGTGGTTGTATTTAAGTTCTAAAATTGCAAGACACCAGACCAGAGGGTGGCCATCTGGGAAACCCTTAAGGCCACAGTGGTCATTAGACCCCACGTTAAGAACTGCCATTCTGTGTCTATTTATGTGTCCCCATAGCAAGCTTTTTTTTTNNNTTTTGCTATCCGGTCAAGGTCTAGTCTAGTTTTACTTATTCATTGCCAGATTACTTTTCTTATATAACACAATATTGAATTTAAAATTAATTTTATTACTCTGTTTCACTTCCAAAACCATATGAAATATAGTTTATAAGGACTTATACCAAATGCCTTATCCACAACATCATAAAGACAGAAATGCTACTGAATAGAGTACAAGGAAACATTCTCACGTTCTAGTTTCTCTATGAATTATTCTGCCCTCTGCATCTTGCTTTTTCCCTACACCTCTGACTCCCAAGTTTGAACATGAGACTGGGCAGTGAAAGCAGCCATTAGAGCTTTCAATCCACCAAAGGTTCATGACAAAGAAATTCCAAAGCCTGGAAGAAATAGATCAGTGTAGACAGGAAGACATTAGCTCAGGATGGATTCCAGGTCAGAGCGGCAACACAAGTTTCTAGACTAAAATTCCCACCCACACAGTCAGGAAACCTGATTAGGAAAGCTTGGGGAAGCACTGCTCTCCAGGTAACTCCAAGAGTTCTCTCCCGGAGTAGTTCCTGTTTAAAGCTATAACAGAACACCTAAATTTGCTGTGTCTCCTTGAGGCTCTGTCTGTTGTGTTGTTTGTAGTACTGAAAGTAGATACTAGAGAGCTAACTGCAGTGAGAAGGCCCGGCCTAACAGGGATTATGGAAGGAGATGGACCCGAAACTCAGCCTCCATCACCCGAGTGAGAGGACTCTGTGTGACAACAAGCTCAGTTTATGGTGCAGAGGGAGGAGAACCCCGGGATTCATGCATGCAGGGCAAATACTCAACCAGTAATATTTAAAAATCCTTGTCCGGGGTGCTGTTGATTCAAATGGCCACTCTGGCTTTCTTAAGCCTCGGTGAAGATACATAGAGTTACATTTACTGTGTCTAAAATGTATTTGCATATTTATTCTAAGTACAATATAATCTATATGTGTAACAAAAGCATTGGGGTTGAAAATGGATAAAGAATCCTTATAAGTTACTAAAATGACAACCTCCTAGAAAAATGTCAGGAGACTTGAAGAGGTGTATCATACCAACACAGAAATGTTTAAGTAAACTAGGCAATGGTGGCACATGCCTTCAATCCCAACACTCAGGTGGGAGAGGCAAGCAAATTTCTATGAGTTCAAGGCCAGCCTGGTCTACAAAGTTAGTTCCAGGACAGTCAGGGCTGTAAAGCAGAGAAACCCTGTCTCAAAAAAACAAAACAAAAAAATATATGTATATGTTTAAGTAGATAGCCAAGGAACAAGAAAAAAACTTCAACCTCTTTAGTAATCGGAGAAATGCAAATTAAAACCACCACAAAGGGATGTATGGTTTAGCACAGCTAAAAGTTAAAATAAAAGTAATGGGATGTCAAGCCAAGGGGAGGAGATGGGGCAGGAAACCTTTGCATACTCTAGGTTAGCAGGGTAGGCAGGGAAAGCCTTGCAGCCACTGTGGGGAGTGCAGCCTCCCAGTGTGACACTGAGGGCTGGATGTGACAGATGACTCAGCACTCACCCTACAGACACATGCCTGAGAAGTGTGCAGGATGTGTGCCCCAGGACAGAAACACAAGAGTGCTCACTGCAGGCCCATCGTGATAGCACACTGTTCAGACAGCCTTGGCGTCAACCACTAACACTGAGATCCTATAGAAGGAAGCCATCAAGCAGGCAATGCAAGAGATCAGGGATGACTCACAATAGTGAGCAAAAGAAACCAGAGAAAAATGAGCATCTATAGGGTGGATCCCTTCTCATTGTTCAAAGAGTAGGATGGGCAAAACTGTTTTTGAGAATGTATACAGAATTAATGAAACTATCCAAAAATCGAAGAAATGAATTCCATGAAAGTCAATATAAGGGGGTAAAAGGATACTATGGTCAGGGAAAAGCACTCACAAGGGGTTTCTGGGTTACTGTGTCTTGATCTGGCTGAGTGTGGCAGAATGCTCTTTATAATCACTCGGTCAATCACTAATACATGTGATCCTTTCTGAACGTGCCTAATAGGTCACAATCTTAAAATGCTTAAAAGAAAGCCAGGAAAGAAAAAAATACTCTAGCATAATGATGTGTGACTTGAAATTGCACTGAAGAAGCAAACCCTTATTGACTGAAGATAAAAGAGGTTTGAGAGCCAAAGATTTGATGTAGGGAAATCCTAAAATTAGAAAACATCATTAAGTTAAGAAACAAACCTGTCTACCAGGACAGGGCAAGTTGTGTGTCAAAAATACTCCTTTAATTTAATTTAATTTTTAATTTTTTTTGAGAAAAAATTCAGAGATCGAAACTGTACTGAGTTCCCAGCTACACTGGAGTCAAAAGGGGTAATCTTGCAAAATGTTTCAACCTAGTAACGTCTCTAACAATGTCACTAAAGTCAGCACACCAGGGGAATCCAGTGGGTCCCTGAAAAATGCGTCTCAGCCTTTTCAAGTCCTACAGACCAATACCCATTTGAATTCTTAAAACCCTAGTGCATTATTGTTACCTTATTCCTGTCAGCAGTCTATTATTTTGTATCATTTAAGATCTCCTCAGCACACACCTTCAATCCCAACACTACTGATGTAGAAACAGGAGAAACTCTGTAAGTTCAAGAACAGCCTGGTCTACAGAGAGAGTTCTAGGACAGTCAGGGCTTCATAGAGAAACCCTGCCTCAACTCCCTGGCCCTCTCCAAAAATAAACAATAACAAAAGAACCTCCACTGTTTTTCTATTTTATTTGTATAATTTTATAGAATCTAGAAACCTGGAAGACGCAGCTACAAATTCCCAGGTTCTTTCAATATCTTTCAATAATACAAGCTGTCTGACCTCGACATTTTGGTTCACATGTGCCTGACAAGTATCTAGAAATACTTAGCACTGTAGAGAATTTTGGTTTTCTCCAGTTGTCTTGTTATATTCTGACATTCATTCTGTTGCCTATAACTATAGTTATTTATAAAAATATTTATTTTCTTCTTATAATGATTGTCTATTAAATTTAACATATAAGCTAGTCAAAAAAAAAAGAATCTAGAAGTCATTCATTACAAAATCTCTACCTGAGGTGCTCACGTCAGCAGCACATATACTAAAATTGGAATGATACAGAGAAGATTAGCATGGCCCCTGAGCAGGGAGGACACACAAATTCGTGAAGTTTTCCATAAAAAAAAAACCTCGACCTGAGAACGGACTGTCATTTTCATAGTTCTCTGGCCTCCTTCCTTCATATGAATGTAATGCTCCCATCATGAGGCCTCCTAGAATGTATTGCCACAAGCTGAAAAAAAAACATCTCTGTTTGGGGTGGAGGGAGGGAGAAAGAGAGCAGGAGAGGGGACAAACAGCAACATGTTTGCAATTCAAAACGTTTGCTTCCTAATAATTCATTCCAAATACAGGGGGATGAGTACATACTCACAACTGCGGTATTCCTCGCAGTTCAACTCAAACACTTTTACTCAGCTGCTCAGATGCCTTCTCACACTGCACTTTGACATTTCAAAACCGAGCGCCCATTTGCCCAGGCTTAATACCTGACGTCATAAAGAACAACTGTCATACGTTGAGACAGGCCACAAGACAAAGACTTATTGTTTCAGAACCACAAAAGGAAGGACATACACAAGACTCGTTATCCTCAAGATGGAATGCATCCTAAGGGTTAGGGATGCTGGTGTCAAAGTTACAAGGCTCATACTGCGGAACTGCTCTCGGGATTTCTGACTATCAGCCTGATTCTTTGCATGTGGATGGTGTGTGGGTCCATGGGGAAACAGGTCCCCAGGAGGAAAGGGGACGTGTGGAGTGGGAGGAACTCAGGAAGAGGTTCTGTTCCTTCTCTCCTCCACTCTTCTTGCTGGAACGTTGAACAAAGTTCCTGTCGTCTGGCACATAAGCTACAGCACAATTATCAGTCTTCCTTCTGTCAACAAACCCAACCCTTCAGACCTATTTCTTACCCTTGAGATAGCGAAAGGTACAGCAGGCAGAGGAACGTTATATTTCATTTATTCCTCTAAAACACAAAAAACGGTGTTCAGAGAAAAGAGATCAAAGAGTCTATACTAGTGCCTCAGCCAATGTTCATCTGTATCCTGGCCTTCTTTGGTTGAATAATTACAGTGCTAAGTTACTCTTTGACCATGGTGCAGAGTAAATGGTAAATTGTTAGCACATCTGGGTAGGGCTGAGATTGTTCATCTCCCCTGGTCCCTGTGATGGGAGTTGGGATCCTGTACTAAATTCCTGGCATAATAGTATTTTAAACTAGTTTTATCACTCATTGATTTACTCTGGCTTTATGAGATGGGCCTCACTATGGAGACCCGGCTGGTTTTGAACCCTTCAGTTTTCCTGCTTCAGCCTCCACAATGCTAAGATCACAGGCATGGACCATCTCACCCAACTCTGCTCTGACGTTATGTTGAACGATCCTGCAATGCCATCAGTTTCCATCAAGCCTCAGTTTACATCCCTGACATTTCCATCATTTCTCCAACTTCTGTAGTTAGGCCACTTGTGCTGAATGGGATGGGGTTTTGAGGGCTGAAGGACCTTGCCTATTGTGTGTGCAGAATGGAGCCATAGTTTTCTACCAATTGTTGCATTTATGAATTAAGATACGCTAAAATGAAAGAATCATAACGTGTTCCCTGGAAGATTGGATTGCTCTAAGGTAAGGAGGTGCTAGGAGTGGTGGCTAAAGCCTCTGTTCCCAGCTCTGGAGGACCAGAAGAAGGATCTCACAAGTGCAGAAGTTTAAGACAATCCTAGGCTAGCAAGACCTGCTCGGGTTAATTAACCACCTAATAATTAATTTTTCAAATTAAAAGTTAGGTAAAGCAGGGAAAGAAGGTGACCAAGAAGAAAAGAGAGAATTTACCTTCAAGCATCAGAAGACAAAGCTTTCATAAAAGCCAGTCCGTGACCTTTAATCCAAGAAAAGATCAGGGTTAGGGTTTAACCCGACAGCCAGCACCTCTTCTGAGGGCACCAGCTTCTGAGGAGATGCTCTGAATTCATGGCATTTCACAGGACTGTTGAAAACGCTCAGCAATCATTTCCAGCTGTTTCTCAGCCATTTCCTTTGCATTCCATCGCTTTGAAGAAGGGGGGAAAAAACCCGTCATGCCAGTGTTTGTAGAATATAACGTTAGCTGTAAGTCCACTCCATAGTAGTCTATAAACCTGCGTTTTTCTTTCGCTGCTTCTGCCTCATGCCAAATCATAGCAGTTTTAAAATTTAAAGATAGGAACAAATCAAGAAGCCCTCTTAAGCTTAAGGAATTTTCCCTGTTTATGCAGTAAAAGCACATTCATTCAGACTTCCTTAGTGAGCAAACTATTGAATTTTAATACTCATGTTTTTATCATATCGAGAAGTATGTGTGCAAGGCTTAATGAGAGTGAGGATCTATCTGGCTTGGCTTGACTTTGTCTGTGGTCTTACCCATACTCGGGCTTTGTGAGTCTTCCACGACTAGCCCTCCATTTTCCCCTGCCCCTTGTTTTCTTTTAACATAGACTCTTACTAAGTTACCCTGCTTAGTCTAGAGTTGAGTCTGTAGCCCAGCTGCACTTTTCTGGGGAAATGGGAACATTCTAGATAGGGGCTGACTAAGGATTCATAGACAAACCAAAGTATTCTAGCTATTTCTAGCTTGTGAACCAGTGAGTAAATTGGGGTCCTGCAGGATAGGGGGTGAGGGGTTGCATACAGGAGCATGCTTCACTAACAGCCAGCGGCATCAGCAACAGGCCCACTTGAGAGTGGGACATGACTTAAAAGCTGCAGGTTGTAGGCAACTCTACCAATAGTTGCCGCTCTCCAGTGTTTCCAATTTAACCTCGTGGGGGGCTAATCAAGTCTTGTAACTCTAAGCCTCCTGCATGTCCGTCCTTTATCTTTCTGCATCTTAGGAGTCTCCAGAAGAGAAGGTTTTAATTTGGAACATATAGGTACACAATGCTGATCAGGCTCCTGCCTTAACCTCCTTACGTAGCCAGGCCAGACTGAGTGCTGTAACAGAGATAATCTAGTGTCTGAAGTATGCCACAAGAGATACCAGAGCAGAGCAGAAGACTCCTGGGCCTGCTGACAGGCCGTGAAGCCTCAGGTAAGGTTCCCTGAAGTGGGAGGCCAAACTAGATTGGGATGGATGTGTGCAGTATGCAAAGGCATGTTGCATCCTCCATCACAGCCCTTTGCTCATTGGTCTATTCAACTTTCCACTCTTCCCAGAAGCAGCTTCAGCATATTTCTTAGCACAGAGATCCAATAAGCATCCATCAATCTGTCACACTTGGCACACAATCTCCGGTGTATTTACAGAACTAGATGACTACAAAGATTCTTCCAACATTCCAGTGTGGTAATAGAGTCTCAACTAACATGCTTTAAAGAAAGTGCTTAAGACTGACCTACACCTACAGTCATAGCACTCAGGGTGCTGAGGCAGATGGATTGCAAATTTGAAGCTAGCTGAAGCTACCTAGTGACTTGGAGGCCAGGCTAGGCTGGACTCCATGGCAAAACATTTGGGTCAAGAAAGAAATATGGGAGGAAGGAAAAGGAGAGGAAGGAGGAGAATAGAAGAAAGGAAGGGATGGGAGGAGAGGGGAAAGAAAAGGAAGTTGGGGGAAGAGGACTGGAAAGAGGAGAGGAGGGGAGAGGAAGAGAGGGGAGAAGGGAGGGCAGAGGGGAGGGAAGGAGGAATAAAAGCAAAGAGCCAATGAAGCAAAAGGCCACTGACCCGTAATCTCAGGCCTAAGGAAACTGACACAAGAATGTTGCCAAGTTCAGCGCTTGCCTGTGCAAAAAAAGTGATAACAAGTCAGCCAGGGGCACATAGTAAAGCCCCAAACAACAGTGCTGGGTGGTGGTGGAGCATGCCTTTAACCCCAGCACTTGGGGGCAGAGGCAGGTGGATCTCTGTGAGTTCAAGGCCAGCCTGGTCAACAGAGCAAGTTCCAGGATAATCAGGGGGACACAAAGAAACCCTGTCTAGAAACAGCAAAAACAAACTAACTAACAAAATACCCAACAACCCTGTGTGTGTACAATACATATACAAACATACTTACATAAACTTTACATGTGTCCATAACATCCTACTCAGGTAGCCACATACCTCTGCTCCATAATAAATCCCTGGCTGCTTTGGGGCAAATTCATTGTGCCTATAATAGTAGAACTACCCACAATACAGTCCATTGTATCTATTTCTCTATTAGCTGAAAAACATGTATAGCACTTACTGTTCAAAAGCTGAGCATGTAATCTAACTGACTGATGCTTATGCAGAGTTTTGACTCTCGGAGCTTCCTTACAGCATCACTAATAGTATACAGATTACCTGGAGGGTGTTAGGGGGAGGAATGGCAGCAAATATGACCAAATACATTGTACACAATTCTCAAAGATGAACAAACACATTTTTAAAATAATATATAGCAAAAATACTTGTGTATGGTTTATGGCTTACAAACCACTTTCAAATTGCTTGGTAAGTGCTTCCATCATCAGCTAGATTCATAAAATACAGCGATTTTCAGCAGACATAATAATCCTCATAAATGCAATAGTTCTCATCGGACTGTGGAGAGGGGCTAATAATGAAAGAGGTGGGCTAAGGATTATGAAGCCAGTAGTGAAATCGACCAAGAAGAATGTTTTTCCACAACACTCAAGCATAGATCACACTGTGTCAATTGTCTTTTAAGGCTGCAATGTAGCCAGGATAATATATTCCCCTACAACTAAGCTTAGCAAGAGCTGATCAGCACTGCTGTCCAAGATCCTTGCTGAGACCTAACTCACGGGACTTCCTTCCTCTAAGTCAGTGTATCACTTCAAGAAAAAGCAGTGGTCAATACCATCACAGGTACAAACAAACAAAACTACACATTTCAAGAGCCCAAAGTAAAATAAAATATCTTTCCTGATGATTGGATTTGCCCCTCTCTTTCTGGGACCAAGAGACTGTATTATTCAGAAAACCACTTAGCAGGGAAAAACTTCCAGTTTTTCAGTTCAAAACCCCTGAAGTCAGTCTTAGCTTGTCTCTTGTTCTAAATACCCAAATGTGTTTACCCAGTTTTGCTGCCTTTTGCTTTATCTCTGACCACTTTTCATGACCAGATCTTCTGATGTCTGTATGATTAAACCGCTAACTTCCTAGCTCATGTTCTGATTCAATTGGTCTCCATTGTGTAGTGTGTGTGCGTGTGTGCATATGTTCGTGTATGCATGCATGTACGTGTGTGTGTGTGTGTGTGTGTGTGTGTTATAGTATACTAGGAAGAGAACCCTTTTCTAAGGCATGCTGGACAAAGACTGTCCCACCAAACAATGTGCCTAGCCCTCCCCAGCACATAGAACGGTGTCTAACACATGGCAGGCAATCAGTGGACAACTTGCTGAATGAGAAACTGAGTGAATGAATTAAGCCAGCTGCAAGTGTGGCTCGGGGATCACAGGAAATAGCCCACTCATAAGCAACGAACTCCTAGGACAAGCTTTTCTGAGAATTTATAACCAAACTTCTGTAATTCAGTTTCCTTCTCTCTAATGTAGACCAATCATTCTTCTCTGTTTTTTTGGCTCGCAGGTTGCAATTAGAACAAATGATTGCATATTATCTAGTGTGTGGGAAACAATTTGCAATTTCAAATTTTCTGTCACTTGTCTTGTTTCCTCAGTTCCCTGCACTATTTCAGAAAACACCAATCACCAAAGAAGTTAGGATAAACCTAGATTTAATCAATTCCATTTTGTTACTTACATACGCCTTTTATGTTTAAGAAAAATAATTCCAAAGTACTGGCTTAAAACAGGCAATAGTTCTATAAAATTAATAATTTATGGGTGGTTGCTGGATATGATGGCAATATGTGAATAATGGGGTGACACAAAATATTTTAGTGAATATGCAATAATGGGAGAAGCATCATATATCACAAAGGTGCTATGATATCAAATCTGCATATCATCTTATACCCACACAAACCCTAATAAGAACATTTAAAATAACCAGTTTAAAGCCAGGTAATATCTCATAACCTATAATTACAGTACTCAAGAGGCTGAGATCGAAGGGTTGCTGCACGTTTAAGTCTAATCTGAGCTACATAGTGAGTCCTACGCACCCACCTCAACTCTAGTGTGAGATTCTACTTAAGAAAGAGAGAAAAACAAACCGATAGATACACAAATACACACACACAGAGAGAGAGAGAGAGAGAGGCAGAGACAGAAAGACAGAGAGAAAAGAAGACAGGGTGGGCAGATAGTCACAACTGTTGAAAGGTGGAAGCAGGAAGAGCTGGCTCAAAGTCAGCAGCGGATACTTAGCAAAGTCGAAGCTAGCCTGGACTGCATGAGACTTTCTTCCAAAAAAAAGAAAGAAAAATAACAACATCAGAAAAGGCAGTCACCCTAGTTAAGGCCAGTGACAAACACACACATAAACATACACACATACACAGTAGGAAGGAGACTTGCTGCGAAGTGGGGTTTTAGAGGGAGAAAGGGATGGATGAGAAAGGTTAGCAGGAGATAAAAATAGTAAAACTCATTATATACATGTATGAAATTATCAAAGAATAGAAAAAGGTTTTAAAAGTTTTGGGCAAAGTGATGCTTAATGAATAAACAAGGGATGAGCTGCTCAACACCCAAACACATTGCCAGCCTTACTCCAAATCTCACTACATTCAATGTAAAAAGTGTTAGCATTATTGAATACACATGATAAGTTTTTTTTTCTGGCTTCTAAAATAATAATTAATTAAAGGTGTTTTCAAAGAAAACTTGAAGTAAAGTTTTTTATTTCAATTAAGTTTTAGAGAACTGAAAAAAATTAAGGTACCAGAATGTGAAGCACGTCTTTCGAATATTCTAGAGCATCCTAGGTGACAGAGTCCTGATGGACTCTCAGAACACTACAATCCAAAATCAAAACTCTTTGCCCCACATTTTAGAGGAGGTTAGCTAGCAAGTCATGCCACCAAAGTCTGCTTATGGTTGAATAAAAGATATAAAAATAAAATAATTCATAGTAAAACAATGATGTAATTTGGTTTGTGGGGACTTTTTAAAATTCAAATATCATGGAAAAGACATGAAGATCATTAGGCAATAAAAGTTCCTTTGTGAAGGGGGTGGAGGGTGGAGAATTAGGGAATTTGGTTCAGATGGAAGGGCATGATGCTGTTTCAGTGAGGAACACCTGAGGGTCCTGAGGTGTCAGCTTGCTGATGTGTTTAAGAATTTTGGCTTCACTTTATTTGTTTTCTAGTAGCCGAATCCACCATGTTATTCTCACCTTCACAGTCCCTCAAGTTCCTATGAAGAAAAGAGTAACCTTGAAACCAAGCGATGGAGCAACCTGAGTGAGGCAAATTTAAGTTAGCGTGGTGGATCTGCTTCAAAGAGTCATAAGCACCCATGGAAGACTTGTATGTTTCTTGGGTTAATTTAGGGAGAAAAGAATATTTTTCCAATCAGCTTTTCAAACTGAGACTGAATGTCTGAATGTCCGAAAACTTTTGACCAGAAAATGTCAGGTTGATTCAACAGAAACTTAGGTTGCTATAAGAAACAGAAGAGGCACAACTAACTCTTCAGGTCACAGGATAAGCTGTAGGGTGGTGACCTCTTCTATCCATGACGCTGGCAGGTGGGTTGTACTGAACAATTAGGTCTTCTTCAGGGATGCCGAGCCCTCTCTGGCTGCACATCTGTGCACAACCCTATTCCTAAATCTGTGAAGCAGAACAGGAAGAACATGGTTGTCCATTTATTTTGCTTTTGCCTTCCATGGATGGCCAAGCCAGGCTAATCAACATAGTTCAGTAGCACTTAGTGGTATTCACAGATATTCACCATAAAAAGGAGACAGTTTTATTTCTTCTTCGGGTTCTTCTTAAGGATGTGAAGAGCAGAAGGAACTGTTTATCCGGACAAACAACCTATCTGTGCTTAAGTCCATCCACTATGGCAACCTCTCTACAGTCGTCAACACCGATATACGGCTCCTTTTTCAGAGAAATCCTTGCCAAATCCACATCTTGAGTTTGTGTGGTAGAAAATAGCATGGTTTGCCTGCATGCTGGAAAAGGCTTAATAAATGACTTTGATTCCTTTTCAAACTCAGCTTCCAAGGTCCAACAAGCATCATCAATAACTCTGTAGGAACCTTGTACAGAAACCCCCAGAGGATTCTGCATGTGGTCCAAGAGACCACCTGGGGTGGACACCTTAGTGTTGAGTCCATTGATGTGCTTCTGTGCAAAGACAGCATTCTTATGTTAAAGCAGGTCTATTTCCCCCTTCCCCTGCCCCCTCCCCAGATAGGGTTTCTCAGAAGCTTTGGAGCCTGTCCTGGAACTCTCTCTGTAGACCACGCTGGCCTCGAACTCATACCGCCTGCCTTTGGCTCCCTAGTGCTGGGATTAAAGACACGCACCCCCACCGCCCAGTGCAGGTCTGCTTTTCTAAAAGAGAACAATAGAACACAATAGCTCCTCTCAGGATAGTTCCAGAAACACTCGGTCACAGGATTCAAGTGCCTCCATTTCTGTGAATTTCTAAGAGTTGACTGTGGAAACAAAGGTTGCTACGGTAACAAGTCAGAAGGAGAAAAGTTGCTTATATCACCTGGAGCACCTTTGACCCCAGAAACCCAAACAACTCTCTTATACACTAAAAACAAAAACATTTGTGACATAAAGTAAATCAGGGGTTGGCATTTATCCCGTTAATTGGATCAATGAGTGATACAAACTAGATGACTCAGATCTAACAGTGACCTCTCCTTAATTTGAACTGCTTTATTTATGTAGCTCTAAGGATCAGGAACCTGATGATAAAACCACAAAGTTTTTATCTCTGCCTCTCTCTCCCATCTGGGTAGTGACTTATTATTAAGTGAAGGTTATTGTTACAGATTGGTATGTCAAAATGTCTTTGATATGCCTGTCATTTGAAATTAAACACCAGTTCCTCTGGGGCTTTCTGTTGGGGGACAGAGAAGAAGTGGTAGAGCTTCCTGGAGAAAATGAAGATCAGCAGAGGCATGGGGGATAGCATGTAAGTGTGTGTGGAGGAGTATCTTCTCTTGCTGTGTGGCATGTCAACATCAGGTGTGTGTGAAGGACATCTCTAGAGGAGTCTTCATCCCCCACTTCCCCACACACACTCTCCAATTTTAATCCAGTCATGTCTCCCAAGTTCTTACAAAATTAATAGCTAACGTTAGATCTAACACACACTGCCAATCCCACCATGGTATCACGGTTGCTCCCTTCATTTCCAAAGGCATTGTCTTCTTTCTTCTTATGGACTGATTATGTGACCATACTCTGGAGAACATGAAGCCATGTGCTGCTATGTCATGTGAGAAAACACTCGTTTTGGCTTGGGTCTGTTGTTGCTGTTATTGTTGTTGGCTTGTTGGCTTTTGTCTACTGACAAGCTTGACATCACTAGTTCAAACTCCAGACCAGCTCTCGAGTCAGAAGATAGGATGCAGAGACAGTGCGAATCTGTGTCAGCTGATGAGTGGAGGATGAGGAATCTTGGCACATCGCAGGGTAACTCAATGAAAAGCCAGGGCGAAGCCAGGAAAGTAATGAGTGGCGATGACAGGTGTGTCATGGCCGATGGCCATTAGTCCATGCACCATATTTGGCTCACAAACTTAATAACGTAATCCTACCACAGAGAGGTCTGTCTAACCGAGTTAAAATATGCATCTGAAGGCTTTTGCTATAAATTAAACTTTTGCCTCCTTTAATGTGTAAGTAATTATGCTAAATGTTAGCCAAGAAAAATCAAGTACACAGAGAGACCTCATATTTTATAAAACACTTGACACTAGAGAAACAAATATCTTGCAATTGACTAAGAGAGGGACATATGATATCTTTATAATAAAGAAAACATGGCCTCTCTTTGGGGAAAAGCCAATAGTCTAGTACTAGTAGGGGAGAGAACAAAACAAGGAACCAAAAAGTATACTGTATCTAAAGGAACTCCATGTGGAGCCAAGACCAAAAGCATGTCATTGACCACTCTTCAGTTCCAAATGTCCTTTAGGGGCCGTGCGTGACAGTCTGGGATGAGTCAAATGGAAACTTTCCAGGGACTGCTAGGTCGAAGCACAGGCCAGAGATCTGCCCACTAAGAGAAGCTTTACAAACAAAACTCAAGATAACCTAGTGGCTAACCACACTGCTCTGCCGTCAGTCTGCCCAGCTGCAAACCCAGCTTCCATCACTTGGCAGGTGTGCTGTGCCCAAGCCTGTTACACTGTACCTCAGTTTTCCCTTCTAGGAAGGAAAATGAATAAAGCCTTCTTCTTCATGAAATTCTTGTAAGGATCAGAAAACTGGGGTATACCAAATGTTCACCATGGTGTCTTTTGTGCAAGCACCGTACACTATTCATTACGCAAGCAGATAGACAAAATGCGAGCTGTAGGCATCACGACTGTATCAGGTACACCTGTAACAAAATGGCATAAGGCAACGTGGTGAAGCAGTGGTGACATGTGATTGAAAATAAATAAATATATTAATTAATATGTTAATAGTTGAGTCTTTCCTGTGGTCCAGAAGAATTTATAGCAAACATGTGCACACACGTGTACACACACACACACACACACACACACACATAAATGACAAAGAAAATTGAAGCAAGCCCAAGTCATGGTAGTAGCTGTGGTGTGAAGCAGACACCTTAACAGAACAATGAACTTCACCAACAACCAGATAAACAAATGCAATAGCCCCAGGACTGCATGGCTTTGAGTTCTGCATTTTGACTTAAATGTGTACAGTTACAGTTACAGGTAGCCTTTTAAAAGTCAAGAGATCAAAGCAAATGAACAATGCTTGCAGGTCATCAGGCAACGTTAACAGCAAAGACCAAAAAAGAACTGTGACTAACATGTCCCCATCCTATCTTCTCTTCCTAAAGTAATTAACCTGCTATTTTAGGGTAGCTGAATGCAGGCCATCTTCCCTTCCCATACCCTCCCTTTCCTAAAACACTTTTAGAGGTTTTGTTTGTTGAGAGTCTATTCTGTCTTATTCCCAGCATGCTTTTCACAAGCTTCAGACAACAACTGGCCCTCGCCATTCGAAAACCTTCGTGTCCTGGAAGTCTTACGTGAAGTTTGGGGCATCTCAGTACATTTTCAAGTTTTCATTGAGTCGTCTCCACAGATCCAGACAAGTCTAGAGGATGTAGACAACGCAACTTTTGCAGGACAGCCCACCAAGTCTGGTGTAATGTGAGCTTGATCCACTAGCCAAAGACATGCGCAGGAAGTTCTAGTCTTAGAGTCATCAGCATGAATTTTGTTGAGTTCAAAAAAATGTTGGGGAGGTTAGGTAGTCCGGAGGTTGGCAAGACCCAAGATCTCAAAGTTGCTGTGCAAAAGCATGTAGATATGTCAATTACCTTGATTGAGGCAGTATTTCGACAGTCTACAGGGGACTGGGAGAGAGTACAGGCAGCAGACCTCCCTCAACCTCAGGGCACTTCAGGGTAGAGTCAGAGCATAGAGAAGCCTCTTCTCTTAGCACAACTGAGAACATCTCAGCACATCCTTGTTCAATGTCTTACCTGGAGCCAGGCTTTGGAGTTCAGAAGTTCTCCCACGCACTCTAACAAAGGCTTCTGACTCACTCAACCTGGAGACTTGGCAAGAATGCTTTCCTAAAGAGTGGTAGTTTACAAATTAAATTTCTGAAATTGGGGAATATATAACAAAGATTCCTTGAAGCATTTGATTTTTCAACTAAGGGACATGTTCTCAACCTATGAGTTTGGGGGGGTTGAACAACTCTTTCACAAGGGTCAAGTAAGACCATCTGCATATCAGATATTTACATTACAATTTATAACAGTAGAAAAATTACAGTTATGAAGTAGAAGCAAAAATAATTTTATGGTTGGGGGTCACTACAACATGAGGAACTTATTAAAGGGTCATAGCATTAGAAAGGTTAAGAACCACTGAGCTAAGCACTACACTTACAAAGGACAACAGTCAAAAAAAATTATGTTGGGCATGGTGGCATACTCCCTTAATCTTAGCACTCCTGGAGGCAGAGGCAGGTAGATTTGAGTTGAAGGCCATCCTGGTCTATAGAGTGAGTTCCGGAGCTGTAATGGTTGTTCTGTCTCTTTAAGAGACAAGCCACGCCTACTCCCTCCCCC